>PVIC010024397.1:0-26048 GCA_004025085.1 Thryonomys swinderianus | reverse complement strand
AATGAGTTCTAGAATGTATGATGGCTATTATGAAATAGAAAATATTCCAAGGGAAAGGTGGAGGGGGTAAGGAGGGGTAAAGAAAAAATGGATGGTAATAAAAAAGGGAAACGAAGCTTATATATTTAGGGGGTCGGAGGTTGTGGGGTGGGTAGGGGAAAAGGAAAAAAATGAGAATTAAATCATGTCATATGCTGGTACAATTCCCAATATTGAGTGTGATCATGACATTATATACAATGTACCGATAAAGATGAATTTAAAAAAAAAGTGATTTAGCCAACACTCTTCATGGCAGAACTTTGGGCCGACTCAGTTGCTCAGCCAACATCTCTAAGTCATCTCTGCAAACATAAGCCCTGGGCTTAAAAGATGCCTACAGGTGTGCGTGAGAGTCCAGGCCCACACCTCCTGTCACAGGCAGTGTCCCCTTCCTCAAGGGCCAGAGTACGGTGAAGGACACAGCTGTGGACCACCAGCTAGAGGGCATCTCCTGTGCCCACACAGCCTGAGCTGAGGTGGCAGTGGAGGTGTACCCTGGCTGGAAGTCCACATGGCCCTAATTAAGCTCTCATTGTATGTGTTCTCAAAATCTTCTCATTTTTGTCAACCTGAAAAAAAAACAGGCCACAGATGTGTCAATACCATATCTTTTCTTTGGCATGACAGTCTAAAGATGTAAATGAACTCTAAAATGCATGATCGATATGGTGAAATAGAAAATATCCAAAGGGAAAAGGGTAGGGGTAAGTAACTTGGGAAAAGAAAAAATATGATGTTAAGAAAAGAAGGCATTTTTATATAAGGGGTGGGGGTTGTAGGGTGGGTAGGGGAATGGGTAAAAATGAGAATTAACTTGTTTCATATACTGGTACAAATTTCCAATGTTGAGTGTGATCATTATATATATATATAATGTACCAATAAAGAGTTCAATTAATATAAAAAGGAAAATGCATTTTTATGGTAAGTCAAGCATATGAGTTTGCAGAGGGTGTATTCAGGTAGATACGCTCCAAACGTTCAAGGAAAACGGTAATCTGAGTAATGGCTAATGACAAGATGAAATAAGGCCTGTTCTCTTCTGAGTATCCCGATAGTTTTTCTGCTGCAGACTTGGTGAGAAATCCCAACCCCAGTGCCAGGTGGAGCGGCACCGTCAGACCCTCCTGGGGTCCCCTCCACTTCACCCTCTCAGGTGGGCTGCCTTAAAGGACCTCCTGGGCCTCCCCTTCCCCTGTCTGCTGCACAGCCACCATCTTCATCCGCAGCCTGCCCTGGAGTCTGCCAGTCCTGGAGGTGCTGAGCTCACATGGGCTTCGTGAGCCATCAGAGTCACCCCAGGTAACAACTTGTAGCCAACTCCTGAAGAAAAGAAATTAACACTGATTAAGAGGCCCTCGTCCTTGAGGAAACTTGAAGGAGGAGACGCGGGCAAGAGAAGAGGTAGATGGTGCTGAAGGACTGACTCAAGTTTGGGAAGAGAGTTGGTAACACTCGTATCGCTTTAGAAAGTGGGGGCCACGGACACGTTGACAGTCAAGGGTTTGACTGGTCTTCACAGAATGGGTATGAGACTATTTACCAAGTCATGGTGCCACACCTGGCAGAGGAGCGAGGAAAGAGGAAGCCATGACACACCGGAGGGGAACCTGGAAGGACAACAAAAAGACACCCTTTCTTGTCATCGCAAAGGTGTGCGCTCTACTGAGTTTCAGCTCCAACTGTTCTTGGGGAGCTCACTGGGAAAATTTTTATGTGCATGAAACGTTGGCTCCCTAAATTCTGCCGAGAAGCAGGTGACGAGAAACATCAGCGGGCGGCGTTTCATATCACCGGTGATTCAAATTAATGTTTGCCTCCCTTCACTCGCTGCTCTCCTAATACTACAGGCTCCACTTCGTATCCAGTGGAACTTACATTTATTTGTAATCTCACTGCTTACACTCCACTGAACAATAAAAGAACAATAAACTTAATAAAAAGCCCAAGTGATTGGAAATTGCTCTGGGAGCGGCAGTCCAGTATGAAAGCTATAAATTTACTTGTGTGCTCGTGACAATGTCAGCTAATTTTTATGAAAAGCCTATCACAGAACATGGCACCAAACATTGTGATCACGCGTGTGTCAGCCCTCAGACTTCCCCTGATAACAAAATGGAAAAATGCATCATAAAATGATGTTGCAAGCCTCAAATTCATCTTGAAATGTTCACTCCATCCAGGAACATTTCTTTTCTGACCCTGTCTTGCACCTGAACTTTGAATTAATCATTCCTTTTCTGTACTGTTGTACAATGCCCACTGGTACTGTTTGGGGGAAAAATCTAGAAAACAACCACCAGAAATATCATCCCCCATGATGAACTTTATTGGCCCACATTAGTGAACCTAAGACAGACATAATTAGTCCGTAGAACAACAGCAGTCATTGGGAGGCTAAAAACTTCATCTGTGCACCATTATCTCCGACAATACACTTTTAAATAAACCATCAGGGGCCCATTCCTCACTGTACCTGACCCAGTGGGAGTATGTAGTCGCTAGCATGTCCCCTGAGGCTACAATGGATAAGAAATTGTTGCTGTTTCAAAATATCTTTTGCCTAATCATTTAAGATGGTTTTTAACCTGCTCTTCGGATCTTAAAATATTTCTCACGTTCTAGGAAATCAAACTGGTTAAAAAAAATACTTTGGCTAGATGATTGAAAGGAAAAAATAGCCATCCTAAAGAAAAATGCTCTGTGTAAATGAGCGAGGTATCAGCCATGGTAATTTATCCTCTGGCCATGGAGAGTTTGTAAACTTTATGGCTGTGAGCTGAGGAGTGGAGCCCATCCGTCCTGACTTTGTATGATTATAATCGTCCATAGATAACGCTTTAACATTTATGGTCACTCAGGGAAAAAGGGAAGTTAAAGGGGGGGGTCAAAACTAACCCAAAGATAGTTGCTACATCCATGGTTCCCCACCCGGTGGGGTGATTCATCAGTCTCTCCTGGTGGATATCAACTTGGGTGAGGAGCTGGATGTCTCCAGAATGCTCCGGCTGAGGAGGAGGAGGGAAGAGCATCGGAGGAGAAGCCCACGGAAAGCCTGCTGGATGGTGGGGTTCTGGGGGTGGGAGGGGACCGCAGTATGGGTAGGGGAGGCAGAACTTGGAACGAGGAACCCCGATGCCTGGCGGCCCTTGCCACTTGCGAGTGCTTGACTGAAGATACAGACCACAGGGAACAGTCTGAGAGCTGGCTCCTCTGTGTTGGCCGAAATTCCTCCTGGGGGAGAAGGGCTATGTCTGGAGCCATTTCCCAGAAGTAGTGCTCTTGTCCCTCTTCTAATCAGGACTCTGAAATCACAGGGTAGCAGGAGACAGACCCTAAGGGGCGGAGGGAAAGTTAGGGCAACAGAGAGGGGCCGAATCTCCAGGCTTCTGGGGCTTTATAGCTACCAATGCTGTGCAGGGGTGTGTGTGTGTGTGTGTGTGTGTGTGTGTGTGTGTGTGTGTGTGTGTGAGATACCTGAGGTTCTGCCCATCCTCAACTTCGAATACCTGCTTACCCTTCCCGTCCAAACCGAGCACTGTGTCCTCTGGGAAGCCGCCCTGGATCCCTCCACCTGGAGCAAACCTGACTGCTGAGGTTGTGCAGGCCTGCCCGCCTCAGACCACAGCCTCACTCACCTCCCGATGAGACTGGGCACCCAGGCTAAGGCCCCTCCCCGGAACATCACTCCTGAGTCTTAGCCCAGTGCCCGCTGCAGGCTGTCTTAATACACATTTGTTGTCATAATGTATCCAGATACCACGTACCATTTTGTGATGGCTCCTTTCTGAAATAAGCTTTTCAAAAAGTAGGGAATCTTTATTTCTCCTGCAAAATCACACACAACTTGCAATTTGGGTGCGCATATTACCATACCATCAGTACACAGTCGGCTAAAACAGTCCAGGTGGTGCTTATTTCTCCACAAATGGACTAACCTCTCACAAATAAAATTTAAGCCACTTTAATAAAGACTGAAAGTTAATACTAAATGAATCAAGTCCTAGTGCTTCACAATGCAGCAATTTTTTTCCCCATTTAGAAGGTGCTTAATAGTTAAGGTTTGGTGCCTCCAAGTGATTAATTACCAGGATATGCAGCAGACTGGAGTCTTATGAGAGTCTATTTATTGCAAGTTAGGCTGCAAGAGAGTTCTCCCCGTGACATCACCAGCTGGAGGATTTTCTCATCTTTACTGCATGTGTGGCTTAAACTCAACTTGCTAAATTTACCCTGAGCAAGGGAGGAAATGCAGCTTTCATTATTTTCTCCAAAGCCATTGACTTAACAAGCTTTGCATTATTTCATCAGCCAAAGATCACATTATTATTGTAAACTAGATGCATGTTCGTTGCTTTGTCTTATCTTCCAGGCTGGAGAATTTCACGTCTTCATTTTAACCCAGGAAAATCTACGTTGGTCTTTTTCTGTGCAAAAGTAGGGATTTTGTACTAATTGTTAAAAAATGAATGTGTAGAGAGAGCGGTAACTGATTTATAATCCAACCCTGTATAATTAAGAGATAGCTTTTGATTTCAATGAAATGACAATTGCATAATGGATTTTGAAAGCAAGATAAATATGAAGGGAAAGCGACATTTATGAAGTACACAGGGAGAGGAACATTGAGATTTATTTTGCAAGTGATAAAACATCATCTAGTCACAATATTCACGTTTATGGTTACAATTTGCCAAATGATCTCAAATCTTGTTAATTAAAAAAAAAGGGAGGAGGGTGACATAGCTAGATGCTGAAGAGATATCTTTTGTGTTTTGAAAGGGAGAAATAATTCATTGCTTTTCCTGGGGCTATCTCACCCGATGAAAAGCAATTGCCCAGAAATATTTAATTGGTGAATATTTTCACATTTGTTGATTGTTCTTGTATATAACTCTAGTTATTAGAACTTGACTTACAATAAGTTATCAAAATATTTGAGCCTCTTTTTTTTGTTTCTTATTCTCAGTAATTGATTTCCAAGCCAAAACTAAATGAACTGCTATAAAATAAGATGATGTTTTTTCATGCCTGGTATAGTTAAAGAAGCAACTCTGCTTGTTATGCAATACTTGGATTCAGTTTTTAAAATTAAGGGTTTTTATCTGTCTACATTAAGTAAGTACAAGGGTGACGATGAGAATGGAGAAATCTATTTTGGCTCCAAGCCAGCCCAAATTGGCCAAGAGACAAGTTTCCTATAATTTGAAGATCTGCAGTAAAAGAAAAACTGAACCTATTGTTTTGCCAGCCTTTATTTAGCTGCATGCAATAAAAAAGTTTCTATATTGCTTTAAAGAAAACCATCCTTATAACTTTCAATTTCACAAGACAGAGAAGTTAGTCATGACGAATAAATGTACAACATTCCTAGATGAGATTTCTGCTTTAGGAGTTCCACTACCTCATAGCTGTGTTGATAAAACTTGGATTGCTTGTTGGCAAGAGTCTAACGCCCACCTTTTAAAAACAAAAAAGTACTCAATCTTACAGTGATAATACTAAGGAAAACTATACACGATGTTTCATAGATGACTCCATTGTAGTTGTCACCTCTTTTTAAAAAAAATATGGTTGAGAACTTATCTCAGAGTTCAATAAAATTCAAGGCATAATAAATAAAATAAAATACAACCTTATGCTAGTATAGAAGACATTATCAATGCATTGGCAGAGTGATGCTTTGCCTTGGTTATGAAATGTAGAATTTGAAGTCACACATTCTGATTTAAGCAATTTTGGCAAAGACGGTTGGCTGTTCTCCAGTACCTATTGTCACTTCTTTTGCCAATGATGACATTTTTTGAGATGCCTGAGTGCCTGGAATGAAGATTATAACTCCTTCTGTGATGTGAAGCCTGTTGAAGCCTCTTTAAGTTCCAGACGATGGGATGTGGACTGTTTTTTGTTTTTGTTTTTTGGTTTTTTTTTGAGACAGGGTCTTGCTTTGTAGTTCAGACTGGCCCTGAGCTCACTATGTAGCTCAGGCAGGCCTCGAACTCAGCAATCCTCCTGTCTCTGCCTCCCGAGTGCTGGGATTATAGGCGTGAGCCACCACACCCAGCATTGTATGTGGTTACCGGGATCGAACTCAGGACCTTGCACTTGCGAGGCAGGCCCTGGAACTACTGAGCTAAACCTCCGGCCCTGGACTGTTTTTTGGACATAAGTGTGAAGAGCGAAGTTAGGGCCTCTCTTCTCCATGCGTTTCCATAGGTGTACAGTTAGGAGTTCCCATGGACTGGTGGTCTTCAAGGTGGGTGAGGAATGACCATTCATTTCGTGAAGCACTTACTATATACCCACCACTGTTCCAAGTGCTTTACTTATGTCATCTCACCACAATCTTCTGGGGCAGGTACTATGGCTCTTCTCTCATTAGCACTCTCTTGAAGTAGACATTACTGTTGTTACAGATGGAGAAACTGAGGCACAGAGAAATGATCCAACCAGTAATCGGAAGAATCTGGACTCGACAGCTGAGAGTCAGAATGTAAACTGCACATGGCTGGCCAGCACGGCCCATGGAGAGGAAGGGTCACTGAGAGAAAGGGCTCTGAGCGGCCTCTGTGCCATGCAGCTGCCACATTACCCCCACACAGCCTAGCTGGAGAGCGTCTTGGTTCTCTGTTATAGCAGTCAAACCAATATTCTAACACATGAAGAGAGCAGAGAGTGCGCGTGACTTGATTATTTAAGAAGTTAGATAAATCTCGTGCAAAAGTATAGTTTAAAAGACAAGGCAAGAAACCTGCAATTAAAAGGAAGCTGACAGAACTGAAATGCGAACTCCAGGTACTCTGGCATCTAATAAAATACATTAACTAAGTCTCAGTTCAACCCTTGAAACTCACAGTCATACTGAAAGGAAAACTGTCCCTCCCTTGAGAAACTATCACATGTCAAAAACTTTTTCAGGATTTTTAATCTTTTTTTTCCCCCAGGAGAAAGTAATGTGCTCCTCTTACTTAAGAGAAAAATAGTCCTTCTCCAAGTAAAGCTAATATGAATGTTATTGGAGGGGATAGATTAAAGCAATATTCTATTACATGATTTTGTACATATCAGTTGGAGTCATTTAATTGTGCCACATTTATTTTTGTTGTAAATTTTTTTGTGTTTTTCCTGAAGTTAATTGATGCCTTTTCAAAAAAATTTCGCTTAATTTTCAGTTTGCTTCACACTTTGAATCAGTGGTGCATAAAACCAAACACTGCCATATATAATGTTTCTCAGTAACATTTTAGGGGAACATTAAATGTGAGGTAAGTTTTTAAGACCTGTATCTGCAAATGTTGATTTTACCCTGATACTTGGCTAACAAAATCTTATACCTGACTAACAAGCCCTTACAGTTTGGCTATCTATAAAAATATGCACTGTAAAGGAGCTTAGAATTTTAAAGATATTACTTCTTTGTCACTTAATTTCCCGTGTTCCTTTCAGAAGAAATCTAATTCCTCTTTTTTGTAATATGATTTATTTCTTCCTCATCATTGTAGGAAACTCTTAGAATTTTTCTTTTATTGCTGGTGTTTTAAAATTTCATATGCACCTACAAACAGCCCTTTTTGTATTCAATGGACTATGCATTTGTTGGACAAAAATCTAGTGACCAGTGGCCTTTAGCTTTAAGGCCATTGTTAAAAACAATACTTCGTAATTATCTCTCACACACTTGCTTTTGATTTCTCATTGTGACAGTCTTATTTGTCAAATATTAGACCTCCTTGGTTAATCCTCTTAAGCTTCTTATCTTTTCTCGCCAGTTTTCGTCTGTTTAACATTTTGTCCTACTTTTTGATTTTCTCAGTTTTATCTTCTAAATCTTCTATGGAACTGAAAAACTTTTGCTAACTATGCTTTTACTTTTCTAGAGCTCTTTTTTTCTTTTCTGAATATTCTTTTTTTTAAAAAAAATCATATTTTTGTTTCATTCAGGTACAAACCTCTCACCTATTAGAATATTAATGAGATATTTATTTGACATTTTATTCTCCTTACTCCGTCATCTGTGTTTCCTAAGAGTCCTCTGTTTCGGCTTGTTCCTTTGTTTTGACTGCAGTTTTTCAAATTAGCAGCTCTCTTCAGTTATTGCAGGGGCTTGGCTGTCTAGTGCGAAACCCCGCCAAGTGTATGGGAAACGCTGTCTGTAAGAGAGTCCTCTTGACTGACTTTCTCTTTTAGTCGGTCTAGTTTCTTCAGAGAAAAGTTCTCCATGTACTTATCTGGCAGTCACTTGAACATCTTCACATTCAGTATTCCAATGCTCATTCGATTTCCTGCTTTTAAAATGGTTACTCACCTTGACTCTCCAGAGGCCTGGTGTCCCAAATGCAGCCTATCTAGGGTTCAGCCCCAGGCCCAAAGTCAGGGTTCCGCCTGTCTCTTGCTGTGGTGATAGCTTCCAGCCAGCCTTGCCAGGAGGAACCTGTGGTCTATGGACCCTTTCTAGAACCTTCTAATTACTTGCATTTCCCCAGCTCTTTTCTTTTCTTTTTCTTTCTTTTTTTTTTTTTGAGACAGGGTCTTGCTTTGTAGTGCAGGCTGGCCCTGAGCTCACTATGTAGCCCAGGCAAGCCTCGAACTCAGCAATCCTCCTGCCTCTGCCTCCTGAGTGCTGGGATTACAGGCGTGAGCCACCACGCCCGGCACTGTGGTATGTGGTACTGATTGCTGGTGGGCGTGAGTCTCCACGCCCAGCATTGTATGTGGTTTCCGGGGATCGAACTCAGGACCTTGCGCTTGCAAGGCAGGCGCTGGAACCACTGAGCTAACCCTCCAGCCCTCCCCAGCTATTTTCTATACTGTTGCCTTCAGGATAATCAAGTGCCTCTAAATCCAAGCTTTTCTGGATTTCTGTAGCATAAATTAACAATTTTTTTAAGAACATTGATTTTAGCTGTTTGTACCCATCCGTTTGCTTTCTATCATCCATCACTTGATATCTTTTCTTATTGGTTGTCATTATCTCTCCTGTTTTCTTTGTTTTTATGAGTTCAAGACTTTTTTCTAATTCCATTACTGTCACTTGAATGGTACAGGAAAAGAGAGAGAAATAAGGGTGTTCGGTCTCCCATAGTTATTATCCAGTTTTTATTCTTCATTTTTATTTAACCAGTTATTTTTAGCAGTGGAATCTGAGAAAGACAAATGAAATTATATTAGAAATGTTCTGTCTGCAAGAGGGAGGGAGGATATTTTGAGGTTCTATTTTGATTTTTATTTTTTGTTTCTTTTTTAAAAACTGTAATAAATGGAAATGAGTTCGAGTGACCAAAAGACTGCTGTTATACTCCAGAATAGTTAATCATGGAGATATTTCTCTTTATTTGTTAGTGTCTCCTTTCATGAAGTACTGTTTTCACCTTTCTCATTTGGCTGCATTTCCTATGATCACATCCAGATGAGCTTTGAACATTGACAATGAATTTCAAGAAGACAAGTTTGTTTACTTGCCGCTGTGACGTAAGCTGTGTATCTCGTATTTATTTCCTTTTTAGGATAAGTGATATGGCTTGGATGAAATGCCGTCATGTGTTTATAGATAATCCTTGGTTTTGGACACTTGGAGAGCTTGCAAAATGTACAGTGTTTCCCCCGAACATTGAGATTTTTCTTCTTGTCCATGTGGCCAGCCAGGGTCAAAGGGCAGACCCTTATCCCTTTCCATGGTGACTGGGGCTTGGAGTACCCATGTTCTCTCCCTAGAATGGGAGCTCCTTGGCAGTATCTTAGAGCAGCTGTCTTAGAAAATACATTGTTCCTCAGAGAACACAAAGCTTTCCTTGAATGACTCCATTTTTTTTCAGTGATGGCATCTTAGGTTCACTTTAGTGCGACATCCGTTTTATGCCAGGAAAAATTTCACATTCTTCCATGAAGATAGGACTATGCAAATGTGAACTAGGACTCTCCTGTGAGGACTCAACTTTTAGGTGCCGCAGAAACTGGATGGTCATTTAGAAAACATTGTGGCAAGGGTATTTGTCTTTCAGAGAGTGGGTCAGGCCTGGATGTCTTCCTACCCGGAGGCGAAGGGTCTCTCCACAGACTGTGTGGCTCAATCACTGCCACCCTAGGAGAGCCTCCTCCTTCAGGATGCCAGAAGCACTGTCCCGTGCAGGGACATCTTTATACAGCAGAAATGAGGCTCAGCGGACTCAAAGAGCAAAGGTGTGGGAAATGCCATTCTTCATGTGTTTCGCACTTCCAGGAGTATTATAAATAACTTCCTTATCGCTCCTGGCCTGTAGAAAGGCACACAAAATGGACTTCCCTCAAAACATTTATAGACACCATAGCTAATGTAAGGAATGGCTCACTTCCTCTTATTATAAGAATGTCAGAAAACAGGAAGTGTGATAGATGCATGGAACCTACATAAATTGTGTAACTGTCACTTTGGTGTCTCTAGTATTCCAAACTTCTTGCATTATTCTGTCCTTTCATATTCACAGTCAGAACGATCACCTGTGTTATCCCAGTTTCTCTGGAAAATCTGTCACCTGCCTCATCTTTAAGGGTATTTTTACTATTTCAGGTCACCTCCTGTCACCTCCCGTCACTTCCTCTGAGTTCTCCATGTCTGCCAGTTCTCACTGCCTTTGTCATCCGTCTGCCCGATAGGTCAGTCTTCTTTCCTTTCTCAGCTTCTCCTCTCCCAGCACTGTCATGAGAAGCTGGTTTTCCTGAAGAAGTGGAGAAAATAGAGACTTCAACCGACCAGAGGAAGTGGCACCATTGTTGTGCTAAAATTCCTCTGGTTTACCCCCAACAGGGAGCATCTCCTTGTGTGGAGGTTCTGGGGTCGCTGAGTGACACCGCTCCCCTTGACGCAGCTCGCTCACGTGCTTCCCCTGCCGTCCTCCTACTGGCCTCTGCCCCCAGCTTCTGGCTGCCGTCTGTCCCCAGCTGCTGCCTCTCTGGTGGCACTTACTCCATTTTACTGTCTTCCCTGACCATGCTCCATTCTACCTAAGGCCTCACAAGACCTTCTTCTGGTCAGTGAGGTCATCTATTCCACAAATGAGTTTGTGTGCCAGGCAGGTATGTTTGCTATATTTCTCTCCCCATTTGCATTTAATGTATATTATTTTATTTATTTTTTTGTACTGGGGATTGAACTCAGCACCTTGCGCTTAGCAGGCAGGTGTTATGCTGCTCAGATAAATCCCAGGCCCCAAGAACCATTTCACCTTTGCTTTGTGCCTCACAAGGTAGCATCTCTGAGGCAGAAAGGCCACTGTGGGCCGTTGGAGAAGTTACAGCATGCTGAGGCTTTAACCACAGCAGCTCTACGTTGCCCTTTTTAAGGGAAGAGCATGATATGGTTTCCACGAGGTGGGCAATCAGCAGCCACTGTCATGTGGTGACTTTGTACTAAGAGGTCAGGCTGTGTGGCAAGGGGTACATGGTGCCCAGAGGTGGCCAGGGCTAGAGTTGCTTTCCTCTACCTGTCATTTGGAAAGGGGACAAAGTTTTCCAGGAGCGAGGCCTGGAAATAGGTCCTAGTTATTCCTGTTTTGTATAAAATCATTCTTCCTTTCCTAAGAGCTCCTCACTCTGGCCATACTGTTTGCTCTTGCTCTTTTGACTAGACTCCTCTGCAGCCTGGCACTTCCGAAGATTCTTCCTCTCTGCGGAGCTCCCTGGGCCGGGCAAGCTCATTTCATCCTTGTCCTACCAGACAGACACCATGTTTATAACACCCACTTTTAGAGACAAGAACACAGGCAGTGGAGGTCGCTTGTCAAAGAGCACATGAACGGTAAATGACAGTCCTGGGATTTGAAGAGGGTTTCAACTATGTCTTACACAGGTTGCAAAGCCCTCTTCCACTTGGGAGAATGTCTTATTTGCAACCCTTAATAACAAATTCATGAAGGACTATGAGGATTTACAATATTCCACTGCATGTCTATTTGTATTCAAACCTGGCTGTGTGTATAGTTTGGTTTTTTAGGTAAGTTCATCTTTGGAAGGACAAACATTAAGAGAATGAATACCATTCCCCAGAAAGCAACAACAGAGAAGAAAATCCAAACTCACCCCATGTGAAGTAGGTGGCCTCATTATTCTCTTAACACACTTTGTCTTTTCCCCTGTGTTGCACTTATCTCAACTTATAAATAGTATTTATTTGCTTGTTTTTTTCTGTTTCTCACCAGACTGCAGGTCCCATGAGGACAGGGGACCAGTCTGTTTCATTCCCCACTGCATTAGGTTGTGGTGACATATAAATGTAGCTTCTATTTATTAGTGGCTTACAAATGACACTATAATTCTGGATGAGTGAATAAACAAATTAATTTAAAAGACACAGCAATTGCAATTCATGTATTTATCTGTTTGTGGGCTTGCTGGAAGTCAAGTTAGATTGTCAGAGGCCTCCTAGCTCACCTGAACTATAGCCTGGGCACATGGCTTTGCCTTTACAGAAACTCATTGGTGCGTCCACACTGTCCAGTAAAGATGCTGCCCGTCTGTGTGTGTGTGTGTGTGTGTGTGTGTGTGTGTGTGTGTGATGTTAGGGATTAAACCCAGGACCTTCACACTGAGTGACGTTCCCCGCTGCTTTTATTTTTCATTTCTGAGACAGGGTCTTGCTAAGTTGCCCAGGCTGGGCTTGAAGTTTTGATCCTCCGCTCTTGGTCTCCCAGAGTTCTATAATGACAAGCATGTGCCTCTATGTCTGACTTCTGCTCTTGTAAATGTGTTCTAGAATGCATGATTGATATTGTGAAATAGTAAATATTCAAAGGGAAATGGGGTTTAGGGGTAAATAATGAGAAAAGAAAAAAATTGATGATTAAAAAAAGGAAATAAAACTTGTATATATAGGGGCAGAGGGGTGGTGGTAGGGTGGGTAGAATAAGGGGAAAAATGAGAATTAAGTCATGTCATATCCTGGTATAAATTCTCAGTATGGAGTGTATTTGAGATGTGTATATATAATGTGCTAATAAAATGTACAAAAGAAGTGTCAAAAGAAAAAAACAAACCTTTCTGAAGCAAAAAGTACTTACAGCTAGTGAATTTGAGAGTTTAAAAATTTTATACTTAGTTCTTCAGGTTATTACTAAACAAGTTTTATTAAGTTTTAAACTTATTAATAAGTTTCCATTAGATTTAGTTTTAGACTGCAATTTTTATTTAATGAAAAGGAAAAAAATACTACCAATTAAGCATTACACCTTCCTCCCAGCTAAGAGTTCCTAAGTAGGATGTCATTGTACAAACTTATTGAACGAAGTAGAAGAAAGTTACTCTCTGATGCTAAATAAAGTGATAAAAGGGCCTAAAATTTTAGTATCATGAGACTTTGAATAACTAATGTGTTTATATCAGCACTTTTGAAAAGGTGCTGTAGAGCAATTTTAAGGATGTGCCTAGTCTTTGGACACTTATGGCACTCACCTAGCGGCCTATTCTTTCTTGAAACAAATGTAGTAATTGGACTTACTTTTGACAAGTGACAAAAACTCAACCGAAGTTCAAGGAAATTAGTTGGTTCATGTCATAGAAAATCCAAGCTCTGCTCAGTTGGAGCCAGGATCTTATCCTTTATTTCTGTCTCCCTAGGCTGGCAGCCAGCACAGCCCCTTTCTGCATACAGCTCCTCCCACAAGGCTTACACAGGACCCATGGCAGCTCTGGACTCTCAGGCTCCACCCTTAGAGTTTGATGCCAGAGGGACAGTGAAGAAAGAGATAGAGAAAATCTCAGCAACTGTGCATTAGATCCACAGGAAGCCTTTCACTGGTAGTTTGTGAACTTGTCTGAACCAGTAAGTGGGGGCAGGATGATGGTGTGCTGACCTGAGTGTCCTGCCTACCCTTGGGGTTGGAGCAAGGGAATCCTTGTAAGTGGGGAGTGGAAGAATGAAGAGGAAATTCAGGTGCAGGCAAACACAGAGTAGGCAAAACAGACCATCACCGATTTCACCCAGTTCCAGAGTAGGGAAGGGACTGGGGATTTAGCTCAGTGGTTCTGGCTCCTGCTTAGCGAGCACAAGGTTTTCTATCCCTGGTAACCACATACCATAGTGCTGGGTGTGGTGGTTTATGCCTGTAATTCCAGTACTCGGGAGGCAGAGGTGGGAGGATTGCTGAGTTCGAGGCTTGCCTGGGCTACATAGTGAGCTCAGGACCAGCCTGCACTACAAAGCGAGACCCTGTCTCAAAACAACAACAACAACAACAAAAACAGCCTTATAATTCTAGTCTCTGTCTCTTAATTTCACTTTTCATAATTTTTCAATTACTTATTCAAGAGATCTGTCCACTACTTATTGAGCAGTAGCTATTACCAGTTATTATTGTAGAGGCTCTGAAGGAATTCAGAATTGAAAGATAACAGGGAGAAAAACTTGTATTTAACCAAAGAATAAACAATTAAACCATTAGTGAGACAATAATCAGCTGAAAATGTCCAATATGACATGGGAAAGAGAAAAACTTTGTGTATTGAAGGACCCAGTAGAAAATTCAAATTCAGAAGAAACAGCATTTCATTCTGGAAGCCTTTGGTAAATACAAGGTTATGCATTATTTAGAAGATTTTCATTATATACAAATTACTCACAAGGCAAATTGTGTAGTGAAGTAAAATGTTTTCTTCAGGTGATATCAATAATTATTAGAATAATGTAATGATTTAAAACACGATTACATAAAAAGCATGGATTATAAGAACAAGTAAGACTGTATTTGGAGAGTTCATATATTAAGAATATATATTAATGTATGTGATCCTGGCTTTAGCTCTCACAGCCCTTGAAGGAACAGGTAAGAAGTCTCACTTCTGTAGGACATTTGAGAAGTAACACCAGGGAGCAGAGACAGTATAAGAGGGAAAAAAGGGCACATAGGACAGGGAGGCATTGGCTACCCTGTGGCAGCTGGAGCTTAATATTGCCAAGATTTGAAGATGTCTTATGAACAATTTTTGAGTCTAGCCCTGTGGTGGACAAAGAAGGAAATTTTTCTTCAAGAACTTCTTATCCCCATGGTCACAGTTGGCCCTGAGAATATAGACTCCTCCCAGGCAGTGCTTGCACCAGTACCAAGCAAGTTCTCATAGGCGGCCTGGGCCAGGAGGTGGTGGGTTCTCTGTGCAGACTGAGAGGTTTCTGTTCCCAGAGTTAACCAAGGATGGTCAAAGCCTCCACAGCACTGGAGGAGATAGCAGTGGCTCAAAGGTAGCTGTGAGAACATGCAGAAGAGACCAGAGGGGCCAGTGGGAAAGTGGGTGGATGAGTAGAATGAATGCGCGAAAGCCCAGGGATCAGTGACCCTGGACCATCCGGGAACCTTTGCTCAGTAACACGGGGCCAATTCCAGCTGACAAGAACAGAAATACCATAAAATCAGAGTTTCTGCTTGGATGCTTTACACAGCAACAGAAACCTGAATGCTGGTTAGTTTTATATTGGATATATTATCTTGAGTGATATGTATGCAGAAGAAATGAACATACTAAGTACAAACATTAGCTAGTGCAAAAGATTTCGGTGTAACTACATTTCCCAAAGTCTCAGGCAAAGAGCAGCTATTGTACTACCTAACAAAATCAGTAAAACCACTCTGCTAACTGTTGAAACTGGGAAAATGTTGTATGGTCTTAACGATATAAGGTTCTTGCAAAAGAGCAAAGGTAAATGCAGCTGTAGAGAAACATCTGGGTAAAGCACCTAAGATCAGGAATGAGGGAAGCTTTTCAGTTGCACTAAACAAGCTAGTCTTTTTCAGCCAGAGGCGGAGCACAGACCAAAATACAGGACAAAACTTAGGGGACCTCCAAAACCCCGACAGTTAAGATGCATAGTATGTTAGTACAGTATTTTTAAAAATTTAAGGTAATACCAAAAGTTCACTTGGAATCAAATATCAGTTTTTCATAAAGATGGTGGTAGTATCACCAATATTTCCTCGGACCTCAAGAACCAGTGTGATTAGTAATTCATTTTAATTTTTCTAAACATTGTGTTCATCGTTAAGTATTTTTGTGCCCCTGAAAATTCTGTGTCCTAAGAAAATGCCTCCCTCTTTCTTTTCTGGCCCCGGCCCCTACTGAGGGCTGGTGGAAAATTTCCAGAGCAGTCCATGGATGCTTTGATGTTGGGCCCATAGTATTATAGTGGTTACCTTGGATTCTACTTGGTATTCTCATGGTTGGTTAATTGCTTTTCAAAGTGTTCTATGTATGAATAGAAACTTTGGTCTTTGAAATACAGTGCAATTTTGGTCCTTCACCTAAAGAATGTTTTGTGATTTCACTGCCAAGTAAGCAGGAGGCAAAGATGGCGGGCGGGCAGCTGACCAGTGGGGACATAGCCAGGACATGCCTGTCTGCCTGCTGGGCCACTTTCTCTCTGTCGGGAGATGGTGATCTGGACTTTGAGTGTGGACTGTTCATCCCTGTGCGGTGGAGGATGGATAGCCTTCCTTGAGTTCCAGGCAGAAGATTGGAGGGACGGACATGGGCAGGGCAGTGCGCGGTTGAGAGACAATGCTGAAGGAGAGAGGTTAAGTGCAGGGCAGATGTGGAGTCCCACCGTAGGAATGATTGAAAAATGAAGATCCCTCACGTGAGAAATGGACACTTAGCAAAGGCCAGCCTGGCTCTACCCAGTGCGTCTCCCTTATGAGGAATGGGGCCATCTTTTACCTTCCTGCCTGAAAGGACGCCGTGCACGCTCGAGCTCAGGGAACCCAGCTCACCCTGGCCATGAATTTGCTGCTTCTTAATGTAAAACCTGCCTTTTCTGGTCATTGTGCCATTTTATTTATGGCCTGTCTTTGGGGGACTATTGATCAATAGATTTCGTCCCATAGTATATTTCTTCCTTTCAGTTGTTCTTGGTTATATTTTAAAATTACACGGGGCTGCTAATGACTGTGCTGCTTGCCCTTGAGTGAACCTGGCCTTTGGCTGCCAGGCAGCCCGGTTTTAAAGGCCTGCGGCCATGGATTAATGCCATCCTCCTCAAAAGCCCCTTTCTCAGACTTGGGATCTGCGTCGCAGGTGAGCGAGGGACCCAGGCTGGGGTCGGGCAGTGAGGAGCAGAGAACAAGAAGCCGGGGGTTGGTCCTGCCCTCGGGTCCTCACCTCTGCCTCTGCAGTCCAAGCCAAGTCTAGACGGGTGGACTCACTGAGGCCAGCACACTGAGGTCCCGCTCTCCGTGGGCCTGCACCCCTCCCACTCACGTTTCCAGGACAGACTCGCAAGAATCTCGAACGCAACATCCACAGGGCGCTGTGAGCCCAGGGGAGGCCCGAGAACATCACCTGGCCGGGGCCGAGGAGGCGCCTGGTGCAAGGCGCAACTCTGTAACCACTGCTTATTGGTCCCGGAGGGGCCACAGCCAGGGGTCACGACATCTGCCTAATTTGAGCATAGACAACCTAGCTCGGCGCCGGAAGAGATGCTGATTTGTGTGCCTCAATTAAATTATTGTTTGCATTTTCATGCAAATGAAGATAAATTCTTTCGGCCTGTGAATTGTGCATTTAATAAAAGCCTCAGGTTTTGGGCTGCGAAAAGAATGTGTTCACTTGGCTTGCTGGGGGTGGTCTTGGGGCTGTACATTTCCAAGAGCTTCCGCTGACTGGGGCCTGGTAATCCCCACTGATTCAGTAATTCATGGGCAAGGTATTCTCATACCTCCCCTTCATTTTCCTCTCAGTATTCCACAGAGCAGCCTTATCTCCACCTATCAATTACAGCAGTATTAATTTATTTCCCTGTATCTCTCTCTCCCTCTGCTTGATGGGGGCATGCTCACTTAAAATATATATTTTTTTCCCCTTGCTGGAGGCTTTCGTGAAACAAGGCTAATATTCGGCACTTGGGATTTAAGGCGCTGCATCTCACAAACTTTGGATGTATTAATGAACAAAAACAAGGGGGCAGAGAAACTGGAAAATTAGCAGCTGGCAGAGAGCATGCAAACAGGAAACTGTCTGATTATGGGCACGGGTGCAAAATTAGTAGAAGAATTTGAAATCGTCTGGTGCTCAGAGATGCTATTGTTTTCAAAGAATAATTCCATCTATTTTAACATTTTCAAGTGTAATACCATTGGTAACGCTCTTCCTCTGATTGTGAGGGACGTTAATTGAACGGTGCGGCTTAGCGTCTGTTTTGGCAGTTAGACTTATATCTTTTGTTTAAAAACTCAAAGCCTCCCTCCGTGTTTCTGTTTTGGTGATGTGATGACAGGCTTACAGTGTGTTTCCTTGTGTGTATGGTAACAGATGTTTATGTGAATAACAGACTTTTTTATGAAGGCATACACTTTATAGCCAAATACTAATTAAAAATAATTGCATGTAAGCATTTTTGTTTATTCCCTGTTGTGCGTCTTTAATCATTTGAAATCACCTGCAGTTGAAAATTGAGGCAAAGATTTGATACTGCAATTATAAGAGGCCATCTGACTATATATTAGGTAGAAACAGCAACATATTTGAGGAAAAAAATACTGAAGGAGCCAAGCGCCAGGTCATTCTGAAGTCTCTTGTATATTGGGTCAAAATACTAATACATTACTTTGTTAAACTAATAGGATTTTAAGGCATCATTCAGTCACCAAAACAACTGCTTCATGAATAATATCCTATACCTGACGCATTTTGTGCACTAACAAGCTCATTACAAGTGGGTTTTAATTAGAGGCGTAACAGATGGTTCCCAATAAATATGGGCAGTGGTGACTCCCTGGCTTTTTTTTTTTTTCTTCCCTTTAAAGACAAAAATTGCAGGTAATTGAGAGACTCAGAACCTTCGTTTGGGTTTAATAGTATGTGTTCAATTAAAACAAAGTGTCAAGGGCCAGGAACGTGACTCAGATAGTTGAACGTGGGAAAAAGAGCCCAGAGCTCGAAATTCCTTTCCTGCTCAGCGGTGAGCTTCCAGACGCGTGGCAGGGACAAGCCCAGCAGCCACCATCTCTTCCCGGGGCTTTGTTTTTGAGCCTTGCCTGTCAGTGCGTTATGAAGAATTAACAAGACATCTCAGAGTGGGCTTGAACTGCAGCACCGAGCAGGCTCACTGAGGTGACATTTAGCAGATATTTAAGCAGGAAACCAAAGGGATGCTTCTGAGAGCTACCGTCCTGCTCAGTGCAAGAGCTTTACTACTCAGTGGGAACGTGAGAAGGCAGAAGGGCAGAAAGTTCCACTCCAACGAAGCAGATTTGACATCTCTGCTACATGCGGAGGAGGGATCTGGTGAATCCCGCGTAAGGGGGTAAGCCTGGCTTTTAGAAGTGGAAGTCTCTTTGTACAAAATTCTATTTCATTTGGATAAGTTTTTTTTTTTAACCTAAAAGGAATAGTCCAACGCCAAAATAAGTTTAGAAAGAAATGCATAAGAGTTTAAGGAAAGCATCACTCGCACATTTTTTTTTTTAATGCTTCTTTTGTTAAAAACAGGAGGGAAATTGAGAGCTCCCTTCAAACACCCAGCGAATGCCGGGGGCTTTGTGAGTTTGCAGGTCATTCTGAAAATAGAGTTTTTGGAATGATGCCATCGACTTCCCCCGAAGCAAGTATTTACCACATTCACCTGGAAAGGGCTGTTTAAGGAAAAGAAGCAGCTCCTGGTTTGGGGGGGGGGGTGCACCCAAAATTTCAGAATTAGAAATGTAGATTAGTGGACACGCTCTTCTATTCCAAGGGCGTTTTCTGCCTGGCTCCATCCCTCCATTCCTCCGCCTTGATTTTCAAGTGGCATTTCTTCTGCACACACAGTGGAGTTGCGTTTCGTGGTATGCCATTGCCTGGAAATAAGGCCACTTCAGGTATAAAATATTCCGCCCATATTCCCCCGGGGCACAGAGCTGACATGCAGCGACTCTTCAGACGGGAGCCGCTAGGCCGGCAGACGCCAAGATGAGTCACTCATCTGCAGCGTCGAGCGCCGCAGCCAGAGAGCATTAGTGAGAGCGTGAGGGGTTTAATTTCATTAAGAATTTTTTTTGACAGCATGACACCCCAGAGTCTTGTTCCAGTTGTTTCTTATCATTTAAGGAGGGGTGGGGACTAAGGAGGTGGGAAACAAATCCCTAGGCTGGACTCATAAATTTCGTTTTTAAAGGTAAGGAGCATCACTTGATATTCATCAACTCTTAACGCACATGCTGGGAAATTCTGTGGGCATCTGTGGAAATGGGGAGCGGGTTGGGCAGAGCCAGATGCCACCCCACTTGGTAGGCAGACACTGGAGGGTGCGGCGCAGGGAGTCACCTGATGTATGCGTGTCACCCGAGTGTCACGTTGACTAAGACGTGTACAAAGATAGGCCTGTGTCATTCTTTGTGACCGCAACATGGAAAATAACCAAGGCTTCTGCTCAACAGATGGAATGCTCATCAATAAGCCACTGAGCCATATTAGATCTGGCAGAACCAGCCGGGTTCTGATCAGTGGGCTCCACAGTCTAGCAGTGATGAGGGTGTATTTCAGCTGCTGAACCCCTCCGGCTTCCAGACCACGTGCCCCCTGCCCGGCTAGGATTGTTGACAAAGACTACATCACCGACACTTGACAGTTAACGACCAGTCCTTACAGCCAGGACAGCCTACCCTGCCTCCAGTGACCAGGAGGCCAGCAAGATAGTGAAAGTTGTTTTTTACTCTCAAGATCCTGGAATTGCAATGCCCCCAGGACCTGCAGTTGTCAGGCCCTCTAGGGCTTGGGGCTGTCACCCTTCATGCTTAACTAGTTCCTGAGGACTGTAGCGGGGATTAATAGATGCCATGGCCTTCATTGTCATCAGGGCAGAGATGAAACCCAGCCACACATTTGACAAGGCGAATGGCCTGGTGACTAAAGAGCGCTGGAGTGGAATTCAGGAGGCCCAGACCTTTCCAGACATCACTACTGACTGGTTAACCTTGGAAAATCATTTATTTCTGCTCAACACAACTCTGTCTTCTGCTATAGCCTACTGTCTCAAGTGTGGCCGATCGTACTGGATTTTCCAATGGCTTTCTGAAAGTGCCAGACTTGAAAATAAATGGGCCAGAGGACATAAATGAGGACTTCTTTCAAGAGGAGCCTGCATGTGTCCTGTGTCCTATCGTGTGAAACTGATCCCAAGGCATCGGACATTTTAAGCCTCACCCCCCCTTTCTTTGAGACAGGGTCTTGCTTTGTAGTTCAGGCTGGCCCTCAGCTCACTATGTAGCCCAGGCAAGCCTGGAATTTAGCAATCCTCCTGTCTCTGCCTCCCCAGTGCTGGGATGACAGGTGTGAGCCACCACACCCAGCACTGTGGTATGTGGTATTGAAGGCTGGTGGGTGTGAGTCACCATGCCCAGCATTGTATGTGGTTACCGGGGATCAAACTCAGGACCTTGCACTTGTGAGGCAGGGGCCGGAACCACTGAACTAAATCTCCGGCCTTGGCATTGGACATTTTATTTTTCCCAACTAAATGTATACACAATATCAGTACCAGCCAGATACATGGCGACCTCATTTCCAACTGGAGCATCTTTCTTGGAATTCCAAGCCAGCTTTCCCAGTGCAGTTCCCTGGGCCTAACCCTAACCCTAACCCTAACCCTAATGTCACACAGATTTTATTTGCCCTGTGTAGTAAAATGTAATTTGGTCCACATATTAGATGTCTGTGTGTAAAAACAATGAGTCTATAATATACCCCAGATCTAGAAACAAGTGGGGAGTTAGTTTATTTAAGTCACCTTTATTGGTCATTCATTCGTTCACTCATTCAAGTATGCCATCAAGGGAAGCTCATCCACGAAAACCTGGGGGAGTGCAGGGAGTCTCTTCTAGTTCCCTGAGCTCCCTCCCGTTCCTCAAACCCCAGAAAAACCTCCTGTCTGTCTCCAGCCAACTCATCCAAGAGCATGACGGCCTCACTTCAATTAAGTTTGAATTAATTCTTGCTGGTTTCCTTTACAAAACATTCAGGTTTTAATTGTTTCACCTAATTACTGGACTGCGACCCAGATCTGAGACCTGACTCAGGTGACAGGAAACAATGGGTTTCCTTGGATTATATCCATTTACTGTCTCAGGAGCATTTTGGAGCAGACTATTCCTCCTTTTCGACCCTACTTGTTTGTGTGTGTGAGACCTTCCAGGTTCCCCAACTAGATGAAATTCCCCTAAATGAAAACATAATCTCTCAGTACCTCACACTTCACTTATGATCAAATTTGGCTTTAATTAGCCTCAACCCCAGATTGCAATAGTATTTGATCAACTTAGAAAAAAAAAATCTATGCTTAGATCCACAACTTTTTTTTATCTGCCCAAATTGTTCAGGGGGGGTTTTTTAAAGAACAGAGACCTGCACATTCTACTGATGCTAATTATAGTATTCGTTTCTAGCTACATATTTGCATGCAAATATCAGCCTGTATAAATTTGGCATTGAAAGCACCCCAAGGCTCTAGCCTGGCAGATGGGTATTGGATCACAATGAAACTTAACAGTACCTGGGGGCTTTGGGGCCAAGCAGAGGCCCTGAGCAACAGGATCACATCCGTCTTCCCTCTTCTGAGATGACAGTGTGGGCTTTATACATTGTTCCGGGCAGAAAATATGTAAGAGGTGGTTTGGAAAAACACTTCGGGCAGATAGCCAATCTCCCTTAATGTTCTGCAGATAGTCTGTAGATCTTGGAAAGTAGGACATCTTTAAATCACTTGATTTTGTTTCATTTTAAGTTGAAGAGTATCGGCATAAGCTGGGGTAGGGGTAGCACAGTCCCCTCCCCGGCTTCCTGGGGCCTCTAGTGGGAGACCAGAGGCAGGTGCTGGAGGAGGGCTGCATAAACCCGGGGATCAATTTTCCATCTTTTTTTTTTTTTTTTCCATGAGGGGTATCGCGAAGCTTTCTTGGTCTTATCCTTTCCTCCTTTGCAAAAGGAAAATACTCATCCAGAAAATAAGGTGAAATTAGTGCTTTTCATAAATGGAGAGGTTTTGGAGGGACAGCAGACAGAGTGGGTGCCCTGGCTCAGGCCTGGCCCCAAAGCAGGCACATTTGTGTTTTAGTACAGAGAATGTGGGTTTTTGGGGTGCAGCACAAGGCAGTTCTTTCCTTGTCTAACTCTTTTGATAAGTGGACGAGTGCCTGGATGCAATTAAAAGTAAATAACAAGAGATTCAGAAAGAAAGCAGGAGCAAATGCAGGTGTTTGGAAAAGAAAGGTCCTCTCTTTACCCATGTGGAAAGGTATTCAGAAGCAGAAGCTGACAGGGGGAATGAACAAGGCCGTCCTGCAGGAGCTTATTACAAGGAGAGCCACATTCTCCACAGCCATAATTCATGCACTCACATTTTTGGAAAGAGTTCAGTATCTCCCTCTACCAAGGAAATGGGCTTAAAGGGTCCCCTGAACCAAGAGCAGAGACTGGCTGGGCTTCTGAGTTGTTGTACTTGCAGAGAGCAGAATGAACCCAGGGAAACAGCACCCACCAGATTTATAGCTGTCCAAGGAAATATATTACTCAGCTGCTTTTGATTCTGAAATATTTTCTTGAAAATTTCCTTACCTTGAACTGGGTGAAAGCAAACATCTCTGGTTTTCTTAAAGTCTTAGGTAAATGAATAAAACCGGGCAAAATATCAAACATAGGTATTTTAATTTGTCAGAGTTTCCAAAGAAGTTTAGAATAAAGCGTGAAGTCCTCTTTTGGCCCCTGGTCCCTGTGTGATCCCAGACCTGTCCACCTCTCTGGGATTATCCTGTCCTGTGGTTCTCCTCCTCTGGGAGTCTCGCCATGCTGTGTTCTAGATGAGAATCTTTGAACGGCGCTGAGTGAAATATCCAAAACACTGTTCTGAGCAGCTGTCTGATTATGAGAACACCTTTTTAGATACTTCAGGGTGCTCCTTCCCTGCCCCATCCCTGATTCTGTGTTCAGATCCAGCCAACTCAAAGCTGTGACAGCTAAATTCTGGGTCCCAGGGACTTGTTAAACCTCCTCTACTCGATGTGGAGGTAGCTTTTTGTCCTCATTTTGCAGATGTGAAAACTGAGGCCTGGTGAGAGTAAGTGAACCATGCTAAGGGTTGTTCAGCCAGCAGACACGAGACTTGGAAGCCGCAGTGCAGCTACTGCCTCTCCTGTGGAATGACTGTGCCAGAGGCCAGCAGAGAGCATGTCCAGTCACTGAGCCTGCTTTCACATGAGATTTGTAATGATCCCAGGGTCCCAGCTCACTGTGGAGAGAAACATCCGACTGAAAGGGATTTGAGAGGACTTAGAGAAGGTGGCCCGGTGACGACAGAAATGACGGCTGACAGTCTGAAGCGGGGAATGGAGACAAAGCTCAAAGGCAGTCTCGAGTCTGTGTGCTAGAGAGTCCCAAAATAGGTAAGTCCTGCTTTATTAAAGAACATGCAAATTCCTCCAGATCCTGGTCTTCGAGGGGCCAACAACCACGAGTGAGTTAAAAATCATCCTTTGTCTTTAAGGGTATAAACTGCAGTCATATGGCAAATTAATTTCTTCATAACCAGCACAGGAAATAGCATACGCAGTGCCTGCCAAGTGGGCCAGAAGGAAGTCTCCACCTCAGGGCTGCATGCAAGGCCACCAAAATCAGTGTCACCTGCCTGTCCTTGTGCTGAGGGCCCCTTGTTTCCGACAGGTGCCCTCCTCCAAATCTCACTCTATAATGTTGTGCGCCTCTTCTACAGTTACTGGTATGCAAAGTGCATCTTCATCTTTGTCTCGCCAGGACATTCATTTTTAGTCGTTTTTAATAAAAATAAATAAAATAATATTTTATTCATACCTCTGTTGTCAAACAGTATTCCAGGGGCCCAGTCACAGAGTGCGTGCAGAATTTCCAAAAGAGTAAGTACTTGAGTTTTCAGGTTACGCTGCTAATTTTCTTTCAAATCCTCGATAGTTTTTTTTTTGTTTTGTATTGTTTTGTTTTGTTTGAAAGATGTTACAGTAAAAATGAATTGCCAGCTGTAGATAATGATACATTTTTGTTTAGTTTTTATTTATAACATTCACTTTACAAGTTGGAAAAGTTTCTGATCGTTCTTGCGTAATTGAAGTTAGTAAACTGTCACGATGTTTCCTGCTTAAGCATACATCATAAACTTGATTACCTATGACATGAGGTATTGACTCTGGATCTTTAAGTAGTTCATATGATTTTGTTTTTTAGTACTTTAAAGGCCAAATCATATCTTGGCAGACTTATCCAAATGGGTTCAGGATGTGAGGAGCTGAGAATACCATCCTTGTTGGAAATCAAGACCAGAATCAGCTCCTCATCTTTGCCCCAGAGTTCCTTCCCTTTGATGGCCTTTGACCCAATCTTTAGTAAACCAATACTTTGAGCTCATTGTCATAGGAAAACACGTGTCTACATTTTTTGAGGGGGTACATATTATAATTTGTAAGGTCTTTTGTTTAAAATCCTGGTTATGGAAAATTGAAGCACCACGTGGTTTTCACTTTTCTGTGAACTCCTGGTAATTTTTCAGAATCCATTTCCTCCTTTCTCTTCCTGAAAATGCCTAATTCCACAGGGCTCCTTATAGTGCAGGGAAGGGAACACCAAGTCCCAGGCCCCCTGTTCATCTCTGCACCACAGATATCGGAGTAGAGGCAACAGGCGATCTCACCGGGATCACCAGAACAACTGTGAAAGCATTTGGTGGAAATTCTGGGCCACAGACAGTGAGGGCAGTCTGAGGATATGAGGCCTGGAATCTTTGGAGCCGTGAGACACACTAGCCAGGGGGAAGAAGCAGATTGGTACAGGAGGCGGGGCCAAGAGAAAGACTAGCCAGACCACTGAGGTACAATCCTGGCCCTAATCTTTTTGTTTTAAAATAAAAAGCCAAGTCATGGTGCATGAATTTAGTCAATTCAGCAATGGTGAAACAAAATATTAAAAATGTTGATAAATTTTCAACTTTGGAAAGTGCAACAAGTATAGAAAAGTATAAAAAATAAGCAATACTAAGAAATAAGTGTTCAGTGTATCCACTT
>PVIC010024396.1:0-26025 GCA_004025085.1 Thryonomys swinderianus | reverse complement strand
TCTGCTTTGAAAGTGCAAGGTCACGAATTCAGTCACCAGTACCACACACCACAATGCCAGGTGTGGTGCCTCTCACTTGTAATCCCAGCATTTGGGAAGCAGAGTCAGGAGGGATTGCTGTGAGTTTAAGGCTATCCTGGGCTACATAGTGGGCTCAGGGCCAGCCTGAACTACAAAGTAAGATCTTGTCTCAAAAAAAAGAATGCCTTTGGGAGGACATGGTGGTATACTACATGTAATCCCCGCACTCAAGAGGCTGAGGCAGGAGATCATAATGAGTTTGAGGCCAGCCTGGACCACATATGACTTCAAGGCCAGTTTGAACTACATAGCGAGACCCTGTCTCAAATAAAAAAGGTCTTGAAGCCATAGATTTAGCTCAGTGGTTCTGGTGCCTGCCTAGCAAGGACAAGGTCCCTAGTTTGATCCTGGCAACCACATACAACAATGCCAGGGGTGGTGAATCACACCCACCTGCAATCAGTACCACATACCACAGTGCTGGGCGAGGTGGGTCATGCCTGCAAACCTAGCACTTGGGAGGCAGAGGCAGGATTGCTGAGCTCAAGGCTTGCCTGGGCTTCATAGTGATTTCAGGGCCAGCCTGAACTAAAAAATGAGACCCTGTCAGAAAGGAGAGAGAGAGAGAGAGAGAGGGAGAGAAAGGAAGGAAGGAAGGAAGGGAAGAAAGAAAGAGGATGGAAGGAAGGTAGGTACATGAGTTTTAATAATCATCACTGGAATAGTAAGCACTCTGGGATTTAGAGGTACATAAATGGTTTGAGTCCTGTAGGCACAGTCATTGATGGAGCTGGCTTTTTGAAGGAAAGTGTAAGGTGGCTCTTAAAGGACAAAAGGAATGGCAAAGAAACATTTCAGGAAAGCATTGTAGAGGTAAGGAGTGATTGGTGGGAGGGATCTGGGTACTAGAAGGAAACCTTGAGAGAAGAAATGGGTGAAGGGTTAACAGGAAATCACTGTCATGGTGACATAGACAACACTGGAACTGGAGATTGGAGCATTGCCCTATGTGTCTCTTCAACTGTAGTGGAGAAACTCTCTTGACATAGTTCTTTCGTTGCTTTAAAGATAATAACCTTTCTTCCCTAGACTGATAATGTAAGTCAAACAGTTATTGTGGGTTATTATACATCTAATTGTGTATTTAGGAAAGATATGTTCAAGTCCTAACCTCTCGTACATCAGATGGTGATAGTTGGGGTATGGTCGTTACAGATGTAATTAGTTACGATGAAGTCAGCCTGGAGAACGGAGAAGGATGGTCACCAATCCAGAACAAATGTTGATGTACAAAAAGACAGGACACAGGCAGAATGAAGTGGGAATAGGAGACCCGTGCTGGAGCTGTGTGGCCAGAAGCTAAGGAATCCTGGGAATGAGCAGCTGGAAGAGGTGTGGAGGGTCCTGGCCTAGAGGCTTTAAGCAAGTGTGGCCTTGCCGGCTTCTAGCCTCAGGAATTGAGACAATAAATTCCTCTACACAGTTATTTTAAGCCACACAGTTTGTGGCAATTTACTATGACAACCTTATGAAACTAATAGAGACTGTGCCATTACAGTTCAGTTTTGGTTTTTTGTCGTTGTTGTTTTTTGTGGTTACTGGGGCTCAAATTTGGGCCCTTGTACTTCCAAAATAGGTGCAAGACCACTTGAGCTAAATTCCCTGCCCTACAGTCCAATTCTGAGAGAAAGTAAAAAAGAATAAACGATCATTTTACTTTGTCACTGAGCCTGTGAAGCCTTTGTTGAATTTGTTAAAACCTTGCATATGCTTTTGTTGATTAGTAGTGATTGGTCATATAACACCTATAAATGTGAGCATTTTAAATGCATTAAACCTAAGTCCTTTCTAAACCGATTGCAAGCAGAGCTGAAGTAACTCAGATCACAGCTGAGTGAGTCCCAAGCAAAATTGAGCAGATACTTTGTCTTCATTTTCTGGGAAAAGGTCATTGGTCAAAAGCTTTCTTCTCTGCTTTACACAGGAGCAGTAACTTTATTGTATATTTAGGCAAATGATTTAGTTACCACTTCTGGACAAAGAACAAAGTTTAATTCTTTTGACTTTAAGTTCACAAACATGTGTGTCACATAGTCATTTATTCTGCCCACTAACTGTGATAAGTTTAGGATTCATTATCTTCACAGCCTCACACATAACTTGAATCAAAGAGAATTTAAAAGAAAAAAATTATAAACATACACTCCTAGATACATAGCAAATTTCTCTGCTGTTGTACACTGAGTTTCACTTCATTTATCTTTGTTTTTGAGCCCCTCAGCCACTGCCTTGATGGTTTCTTTTCTCCTGTTTTTCTCTTTCAATATAATCTCTTATACTAAACCACAGTTTACTGTTTAGTCTTTTTCTTTCCGGCCCATGTACTTTCCTGATAAAGATAAAAGGAGATTTTCCTGTGCTCTCATACTGCAGGACTATAAGCAGAGTAACCCACATTTTTCAAATAGTTTCTAATTGTTTTGCAGTTTGTTTATATCAATTCTTTTGGTCAACCTCAAATTCTTAAATTGGTTCAAATTTTTGTTTAGACTTTACAGTCATGGGAACAAGTTAGAGCTTGCTCACAACATGTAGGTTTTAATTTTTATAAACTGCTACTGGTGAGTTATCCTGTTACTGAAACAAGTCTTCATCATTATGATAAGTAGTTAGAACTGTTTGGACATCTCACAGGGCATTGGCTCAGATAAGCTAGTCCAGTAAATATATTTTCTCAAAAACCTGTCTTAAGTTTTTGTTTTCCTGTTCTCTGATCTACTGTAGATTTTCTAGGTTCATCTGACTCTAAAACTACTTAAAAATCTTTCTCTGGCCTCAGTATAATTGGAGAAATGATCAGTTTTTTTATTACTCACAAGATAGTGTTATTCTATTTGAGGGAAATTTTAATAAATTTTTTGAGATGGGGTATTGTTATGCTGTCCCGGCTGGCCTCAAAAATCTTCTCTTGGTCTCTTGAGTAGGAACTGTATGAAGGCAACATCATGTCTGGCTAATAATTATAATGTTAAATTATGTAAAAATTCATTTCTGCATCCTTCAGAGCTATTCCTTACCTACTGTGATATATATAGGGATTAGAAGAAAACCTCCTATCGGACCAGTATTTCATAAAGATGCTTGTGGAGTTCGCTAGAGCTAAAGGCCAGATGAGTTCCTTTAGCCCTTTATATGGTCCATACCCTCAGAAATACCAAATAAAGTTCCAGCGAGCAATTTTTGCTTCTGATATATGGCTCCAGTGAGACCTATATTCAGGTACAGGAGTATGTCTGAGAGGTTGGCCAAGGCCCAATTCTTTGACCATCTGTCTTCTAGGGTCAAATTGAAATTCCTTTAAGAGCCAGTTAAGGAAAGTTCTGGGCCTGATGCACTTCCTAAAACTCTGTTTCTTGGGTAATTTCCACCTCTCCATCAGTGAGTGAGTGAGCAGCTTCCCAGACTCATATTAGACACACTCCCACACACCTCACATGTAAATTTAATCTCCACAACTCTGAGGTATAAGATCCAACACACATACACTGTCAAGTCCCGCCTACCCTGATGTTTCCCTTTGTTTTAGCACTTTCTAATAGATTTTTTTTTTTGAGACAGGGTATTGCTTTGTAGTTCAGGCTGGCCCTGAGCTCACCATGTAGCCCAGGATAGCCTTGAACTCACAGTAATTCTCCTGTCTCTGCCACCCGAATGATGGGCTTATAGGCCTGAGCTATCACGCCTGGCATTGTGGTGTGTGGTACTCATTGCTGGTGGGTGTGACTCACCACGTCCAGCATTGTTGTATGTGGTTACCAGAGATTGAACCAGGGACTTTGCACTTGCCAGGCAGATGCCAGAACCACTGAGATAAATCTCTAGCCCCTAAGAAATTACGCTTGACTATCATCAAGATACGTTCTTTCCAGCAGGATTTCTGTTACACACTCTAACCTTTATTATCCAGTCCTGTCTTCAACTCCCTGAGTTACACAGAATAATTTTTAATGAAAACATTCAGTAATTTAAGAGCATGAAGTTCACTGCTATTCTCAAAATCTGCTAAAGAAAGTGGTATAGTAAGCAAAGGGGTGTGTTCGTGTGTGTGTGTGTGTGTGTGTGTGTGTGTAAGTAACATATACACACAGACATAGTCAGGGTTTTTTTGTGGCCCATGACAGAAATTGTGTTCCGGTATCTAAACAAAGTGTGGAATTGTTTGGGTTTCTGTGCACCGTGCTTATTATGACTGTGCATATGACCGCCCCAAATTTGTCACTGTTTTTGCCTCGGCACTGCTGCGGTAGTAGGTCTTCTCAGAATGTCATTGTACACATTACCAAAGGCGGGGAAAGAACCTCAAAGAGCAGTACTGACTTGTCCCACAGCTTTCAAGTAGCAAGTGATGAAATTAGTAGTTTGACAACTGGCCAAATCCAAAGCTTTCATCTGTTTTCCATTTATACATATATATGTGTGTGTGTGTGTGTTTGGAAAAAAGGGAGGAAATTAAATTTAAGCATCAAGTTATCTTGTTAATTTAGAAAGAAAAAGAGATAAAATGCTTTGTTCTGATGCACATACTCAAGTAATTAAATAGATTTGCTTTTCTACTTTCTTATATTACTGGTAATATTTATGATCATGCTAATGTATCATATAAAGCACATGGCAGAAATTTCCAAGTAAACTGTAAAATGCATTTTAACATATTTACACAATATGATTTACAGGTCCTAAAGTGAACCTCAGAACGCCCCAAACAGTGCTTCCATGCTCAGTTCTACAAACTGAGGAAATGATAGATCATCTGTAAACTCTTTTGAGTTCCAGGATAGTTTTTCTTTTTGCTTTTTTTCAGTTTCTGTAAACACCTCTGGGTAATATCCATTCATTTTCAAGGTAGTCACTGAATAAAAATGTACAATGGGCAGGTTGATCACCAGGGTTTCTCCCAAGGAGTGAATGCGTGTAATGCACTCTCAACCCCAGTTCTTTGCCTGGGGCTCCCAATATGTATCTGTTTCTGATATGTATCTGCATCTGTGCATGCCTTATGTGAGCAGCAAGGTGGCTGACCCGCAGCCTGGATATTCAAATTCACCAGGACAATGTGGCAAATCTAACCGGCTCTTAAAGCTTTTAAATATAAAGCATCGCCTGAAGGGAATGATGTGGTCACTTGTACTTTGGAAGGAAACAGCAAGGAAGAGCTACTCCAAAGAAAAGGGAGATGGCCGCGTCTGTGGAGAAACCCAATGCTGTCACAAGACTGACGTGATGTGAAATGGGTATTTCGTCATACCTGCTCTTGCTTCAAATGCTATACCCCCTTTTCGCCCTTCACGGGAACCGAACATCTTTCATTGCAGTCTGTGAGGTACTGTCAACCTGGCACTCACCTACACAGCCTCCTGCCTTGATTTTAGTGAAGAATGAAACAAAGGAGAGAGAAGACCCAGTTGGGGCAGGTGAAGGAACTGTGCTTCTCTGAGGAAGCGGTGTTTTAGTGCCCTAGGAATTCCACGTGAAAAACCCAAGTTGGATGATATGATACATAAAAATGTAAATTCTCACACCCTCCCGTGTGGAAGCCCACTGTCACAGCATTGCTAGGATTAGTCTCCTCTGAAGCTTTTCTCCACGACTTGCTATGGCCTTATAGCCTCTTCACATGTCTTTTGTGTTTTTTATATGCATTCTTTCCATCTCTCAACTGTTCTCTCTCCTCCTTCCTCCTTGTCCTGTCACCTCTTTCCCTCCTCCTCCCCTTATCTTCCTCTTCTCCATTTTTCTTTCTTAGGATTGAACCCTGGCTTTGCCCTGAGCTACATCCCTATCCCTTTTTGATTTCTTATTTTCAAGGAAGATCTCACTAGTTCACTAAGTCACCCAGGCTGAGTTCAAAATTTGAATCTTCCTGCCTCAGCCTCCCAGAGTGCTGGGATTAGATGCACATGGTCATGCCTGACTCTGACGACTCTTCTGCGTGTCCACATACCCTCTTTTCAAGGGATACCAGTCCAATTGAATTAAGGCGCATTCTTATGGCATTATTTTAAAGTAATTGCCTCTTCAAAGATCTTATCTCCAAAACATTCCAAGGTACTTGAGGTTAATGTTTCAACATAAGAGTTTTGGGTACACAATTTAGCCCATAACTGATTCAAGGAAGGAGTGTAGGAAAGAGGTGGAGACAGAGAGAGACCCTCTGCCCTGGAAGCCAGACAAACTTTCTCCTCCACCACTCTCATTTTACTGCCCCTCACAGTGGGTAAAATCGAGTTTTGGAAGCTGCTAAATAAACCTGAAATGGTTTTTAGGCTACTGATTGTCCTTCTTCCCGAAACGCATCATTTTAAGACTTTCAGCCATTATGTATGTGTATATGTATGTATGTATTTCCTTTTTTATTTTTTTGAGGCAGGGGCTTACTTTGTAGTTCAGGCTGGCCCTGAGCTCACTAAGTAGCCCAGGGAAGCCTTGAAGTCAGCAATCCTCCTGCCTCTGCCTCCTAAGTGCTGGGCTTACAGGCGTGAGCATCATATCTGGCACTGTGGTATGTGGTTACTGGGGATCCAACTCAGGACCTTGAGCTTGCTAGGCAGGTACCAGAACCACTGAGCTAAATCCTCAGTCCCTAGCCATCATTTGTTTCACATTTTTGTTAGTGTATGTTGCTTATACAAACTAGTGGCTTTCCTTTTGGCCCACAGTATTTCTAATGTGTGTAGCACACTTTGATCATTTTACCCCCATCTCTCCTCTTGCCCTAACCTCCCCCGGTTTCCTGTTTTGGAGAATTGATACATATATTTTGATCATATCCATCACTTCTCTCCTCCCCAAAGCCCCCTCTTACTCCCCCTTATTTCCACCCTCTTGCCTAATAGTAATCTCTTTTCTATTTTCTTGCCATCTTTTCAGATTCCACATGCTATGGAGAACATGCAAAATTTCGCACAAGATGATCTCCAGATCCACCCATTTTCCTGTGAGTACCAAGATTTCCTTCCTTTCTGTGACTGAATTTTATTACATTTGCACATGTAAACTGTATTGTGTGTGTTAACCATGTATATACATATACAGTGAACCCTTGACTTAGGAACTCAGTTCGTTCCTGAGGGCTTCTTATTGCTCAGGTTGGTCAGGTGAAGGCGCTGGCTCCTCTAACACCCTTCAAGGTCTCTCTCATGTACACAGGCAGATCCAGAGTCCTTAGAGACACATTGGCCCAGGATTTCTCAGTTAACCCCACACAAGAGAGGGTGTTGTCACGTTCCTTCCAGAACTCTGTAAGGGTTAAATCTGTATCTGAGATGATCTGGAAGTGCACGCAGCCTACTTTTGGCTTTAACTCAAGACTCTGGTCATGTGTTAAAACTAAAGTTCTGATCATAACCCAAATTGTTCTTATGTCAGGCCAATTGTGACTCCAGGGTCCACTGTGCTAAACTCCACTGGATATATGTACATTATACAATCGACTTGTATGTATATCTTGTTTTCTTTACCCACTTACCTATTAACGGGTATGTAGGTTGGATATATATTTGCTTTTATGAGTTGTCCCTAAGTAAACATGGGTATGCAACTGTCACTGTGGTATGCTGCTTTTAATTGCTTTGGGTATGTACCAATGAGTTGTTTAGCTGGATTGAATGGTAACTTTGAGTTTTTGAGGAACTTCTATATTGATTTCTATCAAGGCTGTACTAATTTATATTCCTGCCAGCAATGGAGAAGTCTCCTTTTCCTCATATCTTCACCAGCATTGTTTTCTGTATTCTTGGTGATTGATGGCCATTCTCATTGTGATTAGATGGAATCTCAATCATTTCCCTAATGGCTAAAGATGTTGGATATTTTTTCATATACTAGTTGCTATTGCTCTTCTTGTATTGAGAAGTGTCTGTTCAATTCATTTCCCAAGGACTATTTGATGTTTTTGAGTTCTTTATACATTTTAGATATCAATTCTCTGTTGAGTAACTGGAAAAAAATTCCTCATATCTTGTAGGCTGTCTCTTTAGTTTGTTAGTTTTTTCTCTTCCTGTGCAGAAAGTTTTTTTTTTTTTTTTTTTTTGAGACAGGCTCTCGCTTTGTAGTTCAGGCTGGCCCTGAGCTCACTATGTAGTCCAGACAAGCCTCAAACTCAGCAATCCTCCTGCCTCTGCCTCCCGAGTGCCGGGATTACAGGCATGAGCCACCATGCCTGGCCAGAAAGTTTTTTTTAATTTGATGTAAACACATTTGTTAATTTCTGCAGTTTCCTGTGCTGTTGTAGACATCTTTAAAAAAAAATACCTGGAGTTATTTAACATAGTAAAAAGCCTTTTATTTCTCATCCAGTGATAAAAAATGTATATGCTGAACCAGAAGTCTACTTAAAAGAACAAATTAAACAACACAACATTCAAGTTGGTATAAATTATATAACAAGAGAAAATTTAAGTTGATGGTAAATTATAATTAACTTTGCCTATGGTTTCTATGAGGGGAAAGTTGGTTCTTAGCCTGATAGTGAGTACATTTTCTGACTTCTTTTTCTTATTTCCTCTTCCTTTATCTTCTCTCCATCTCTAACATTCTTTCCCAGTTTTGCTTAGACGAATTATGTCAGACAGTATATGTTTTCAGTGTCTGTTTTACCTGCTCTTTCCTTTTTTGTGGATTATGTGTTTATTCCATGTCCCACACCGTAAAACTATATTTTATTAACATCCCTTAGAGGCAAACCATTACATGTGAACAGAGAAGAGATCCACCGGTGAGTATCTAAACTCTTACCCTCACCCCAGGCCACAAGGCGATTGTCTTCCTATTTGCATGCAAGAGATGCATACATTCGTTATTACTCTAGCCTGATAACTCCACAATCTTTCTGAGGGACTTTACTTACCTCATCTGGTTATTGTCAGGTGGGCAGATTTTTCTTAGCTTCTGGCCTGACTCCAAGATACCTGCAGCAGCAGGCAAAATCCAGGGAGGCAAAGATATTTAGCTCATTTGCTGGAACAGCTGAAGGTCAGTGACCTGCTGGGAGTCAGCAGGACAGATCACTGGCAAATATTCGAGGTAAAATCCTGACTCCATTTTCCTTTATCGATGTTGGAAATGACTTGAGTTCTAGATCTTCATGAGCCCGAAGTGTAGATAAGGCAGTTAACAGTTGCTTTAGACCAGCTAGGCTCGGGTGCTGATTAAGTAGCTTTGGAACCTATGAGACGTTCTGCAGGTTCCGAGGATTCTGGGGAGTGGAATATGTGCAGCAGGAAGGAGCCCAGCTAACCCAGCGCCTGTGGTGGAGCCCCCCCCCCCCCAACGGTAGGCCTGTGGCCCCATTGTCCTGTGTCAGCAGCGGCTCAGACAGCCGAGTTAGCACAAGAAAAGTGCAAGCTGAGCCTCCAGCTACTTCCTTCCATTTAACTGCAAGTGCTCCCCGCTGAGTCAGACTCGGCCTCGTGGGGTGCGCTTCCTCTGGCCCCCCCTGGCCAGAACTGGGTAACGCAGGATCTGGGAACTGTGTGCTCCTGCCTGCTTCTCTGCTGTTCATTTTCTCTCTGTTTTTTCCATTTTGCCTAGTTTAGTAGTTGTGTGTGGCCTGAGTGAGACCTTTGCAAAGCAAACAGGCTGCTCTCAGCAAATGAAAGGGTACAAGACAGACAGCCACAGAAACTGTAGGATGTAATTTACAGAATCCCTGGCACTAAGAAGCCCAGTGACCGTCTGCACACCTGTGCAGACCATCCTTGGGCCCTCAGCCATAAACATTTCTTATGATCACTGTTCCCTTTTCAAGCCCTATAAAAGCCTAGGTCCTTTCCCAGACGGCTGCTCATGTCTGTCCCTTGATGTCCCTTGATGTCACATCCAACCCCAATGAGATCTCTCCCAGGTCATGCTGCTATTTCTCTCTCAGTGTTAGCCTGTCCACACATGGGTGTCAGAAACTCCATTCTTCCCGGCTAGCAAGACTGCCTCCAAGTACAGTGTCTGTTCACTAGAATAAACCTTCCTTCTCACAAAGCCTGTCCCAGTTGGCCTCACACGTGCCATTTATAACTGTAATTGATGAGTATTCATGGCCCCTTTGTATGAAACTTGGGTACCATGCAGAGACACACCTCATCTATTCTGGTGCTATTGATACAGGGGAGCAAGGCTTAGCTCCCAACCTGAAATGCGAGTTTGTGTTCTCTAAAATAGAAGAATAAATTCTAGGGATGATGGAGGTGTTTTGTTTTGTTTTGAGACAGGGTCTCACTTTGTATTTCAGGCTGGCCCTGAGCTCACTATGTAGCCCAGACAAGCCTCAATCTCAGCAATCCTTTTGCCTCTGGCTCCTGAGTGCTGGGATAATAGGCATGAGCCACTACTCCCGGCACTGTGGTGTGTGGTACTGATTGCTGGTGGGCGTGAGTCACCACTTCCGGTATTGTTGTATATGGTTACTGGGGATCAAACCAGGGACCTTGCGCTTGCTAGGCAAGCGCCAGAACCACTGAGCAAAATCTCCAGCCCGCAATGGAGGTTTAAGTAGGAAAATTTCATTGAGAACGAAAGCTTCTGCCTAAGAGAGGCAGAAGGAAGAACCCAGAAAGGTAGGTAACCCCGAGTCTCTTTTTCCAGGGGAAATTTACGGACCAAAATCATGAGGTGGAGTGGGCTCAAAATAGGGGGCTACCAATAAGATTCAAGAAGGTGGACAGACTACAAATGACTAATGAGTACAGTGGTGGCTTCCAATAAGATTTAAAAAAAAATGGGCAAAGCGTAGTTAACCACGGGTTTACAACAAATATAGTTGTTTTAGCAATCTTGATTAAATGGGGTTCAATGAGGAATAAAATCATATAGGGTTTTTCTTGTCAGGAGACTCCTAGGTGCGCCAAAGTCCTGGCCTCTACCAGGGGAATTTGCAATCACTGCATTCCTGGGGAAGAGGTGGATCTGGATCTTGACCCTCCATCCTAGGAGGAGAATGAGGCCTGTCAGTCACTGCTATCTGGGTGTGCAGTTTTTCATTGATGGCGTTGACTTTTGGAAGGGTCTTCTCTCTTGCAAGTCTCTTCAAGGGCCAGTCCTATCTATTTGCCTATTACATGTCTAGCTAGCTTTTTTTTTTCCCCCTATAATACTGTGTGCTTTTGGACATAGCGGGGCCTAACTGGTCTATCCTGGTGGAAAGCTGCTTACTTGAAAGTCTGGGACCAAGTGTCTGCTAGAGGAATCCCTCAGACATTAAAACCCCAAACTCATAAGTCATTAAAAAAAAAAACCTGGGAGCATGACATAGACTTCACTTTCAAATGTGGTTTCAGCAGTATGAGGCAAAGCCAGACATAATTCCAAAAAATATGTACCACAGGTTGAACTGCATCCTGGATAATACTATTCTGACAATAACCTCTAAGGTTCCATTTGCTTCTTTTTTTGTTTTGTTTTGTTTTTTTGAGACAGGGTCTCACTTTGTAGTTCAGGCTGGCCCTGAGCTCACTATATAGCCCAGACAAGCCTCAAACTCAGCAATCCTCCTGGTCTCTGACTCCTGAGTGCTGGGATTACAGGCGTGAGCCACCACGCCTGGTGATTTGCTTCTTTTGTTTGAGACAGGGTCTCACTTTGTAGATGAGGCTAGCCCTGAGCTCACTAAGCAGCCCACGCAAGCCTCGAACTCAGCAATCCTCCTGCCTCTGCCTCCTGAGTCCTGGGATTACAGGCATGAGCCACCATGCCTGGCATTGTGGTCTGTGATATTGATTGCCGGTGGGTGTGAGTCAACATGCACAGCATTGTATGTGGTTACCAGGATTGAACTCAGGACCTTGCACTTGCAAGGCAGGCGCTGGAACCTCTGAGCTAAATTTCCGGCCCACTCTATTTGCTTCTTAGTTCTGTGAGCAGGATTCACTGTAATCATATGATCTATTTCCCTTTTAAAAACATTTAATGATTTATCTTATTTTCTATTTTGCCCGTATTGCTGGTTTCTTATACTTTTCCTCTTTAGAAAAATAAAACCTAGGGCTGGAGATTTAGCTCAGTGGTTCCGGCACCTGCCTAGCAAGTGCACGGTCCCTTGTTTGATCCCTGGTAACCACATACCACAATGCAGGCGTGATGGCTCATGTTTGTAATCCCAGCACTCAGGAGGCAGAGGCAGGAGGATTGCTGAGTTGGAGGCTTACCTGGGCTGCTTAGTGAGCTCAGGATGAGCCTGAACTACAAAATGAGATCCTGTCTCAAAAACAAACAAACAAACAACCCCCCACACACACAAACCAAAACCTAATGTCCTGCAAAGTTAGATCTTCAGATGTCTAAACAGTTTCTCTTCGTCATATTCAGATTCATATTTGGGACTGTCTTCTGCATTCCATGTCAGAGCCACTATTTTTCTCCCATATCATGCTTCGCAAACCCTTAACCCATTTATAATTTGCTGTCTAACTTGGAACAAGCACTTCAATTAGTTTCTTGCTCTATCATAGTGGTAACTGGGAGGCAGCCTTCCTCCTAGCAGAGCTCAGAAGGAAGAAAAGGCAAAGAGTCTGAGGAGTCAGAGTCTCTGGAGAAAAAAGGAAAATCAAGGGACAATCTTACTGGCTCTTTCTTTGAAAATATACAAACACCACACAAAACTTTACATCTGAAGTATCTCAGGAGTTGCTTATGCAAAGAATGTCGAAATCTTTGAGCAGTTACTGAGATCCTCATGCCAGTTCACCTCTTTGAAGTAGGTCACTGCCAAGGGTAAATGATGCCAACAGAGATACTGTCATCCCTTCTCTTCCTCTCACTGTGCCCTGCTTCGTCCAGGGTCCAGCACCTCTTTGTTTTCTGGATGGATGCAAGAGTAGCCTCATGCTCACTGCAGTCAGATTCTACGTATCTTTTTTTTTTCTGAGTCAAGGTCTTGCTTTGTAGTTCAGGCTGGCCCTGAACTCACTACGTAGCCCAGGCAAGCCTTGAACTCAGCAATCCTCCTGTCTCTGCCTCCCGAGTGTTGAGTGTTGGGATGACAGGTGTGAGCTACCACGCCCGGCATTGTAGTCTGTGATATTGATTGCCAGTGGGCGTGAGTCACCATGCCCAGCATTGTATGTGGCTACCGGGGATTGAACTCAGGACCTTGTGTTTGCGAGGCAGCTGCTGGAACCACCGAGCTGAATCTCTGGCCAAACTCTACGTATCTTTTGGCCAAGGAAACTGTAAGGTTCTGCCTTCATTGGTTAGATGTAAGGGTATTGGGACCTCCCTAAAACTTAAATGCTGACTAACAGAAAGAAAAATCAAGGGACAATATCAAAATCTAAAGGGAAATAAAATTTAGAGAGAACTAGTGAATGAGGGCCAAATGATGCTAAAAACTTACTGTAGTGATAAGGAAGTTAATCTATTTTCCATACTTATTCCAGGGGACAATAGAGAGGAGAAAACCCAAACTAAAATATAACTTTAAGTAGACTCTTCAGAATGCAGACAGTTAAATCCTCACAGTATTTCACATGTATTAGCCTTTAGTTTTAAAGCTGATGTTGGAGGTCATCAGAGTGATTTTCAAACACCCAGGCATTCTGCTGTCAGACTCCAGGAAAATGGACGAGTTTCTCAAAAGAAAAAGTAACTGGGGGGCATGAGATTTAGCCTTGCAAGCACAAGGTCCTGAGTTCAATCCCTGGTAACCACATACAACAATTCTGGGGGTGGTGACTCACGCCCACCAGCAATCAGTACCACATACCACAGTGCTGGTCGTGGTGGCTTATACCTGTAATCCCAGCACTTGGGAGGCAGAGATAGGAGGATTGCTGAGTTTGAGGCTTGCCTGGGCTACATAGTGAGCTCAGGGCCAGCCTGAACTATAAAGCGAGACCCTGTCTCAGAAAGAAAGAAAGAAAGAAAGAAAGAAAGAAAGAAAGAAAGAAAGAAAGAAAGAAAGAAAGAAAGAAAGAAAGAAAGAAAGAAAGAAAGAAAGAAAGAAAGAAAGAAAGAAAGAAAGAAAGAAAGAAAGAAAGAAAGAAAAAGAAAGGGAGTCTAAAGGGATTTATAGAGTAGGTAGTAAAGACAGGAAAGAAACAGGAATACAGGCATTAGGTATTCCCAGTTTGTACAGGTCTTTCTTCCACCAGAACACTCTTTTTCTGAGTTATTTAGTTACACAGGAAATCATGAGTCAGCCATTGGACCTTGAGGTACACAAAAACACAAGCCTACTTTATTTTTATTTTTTTTAGATAGCTGCTTGCTTTGTAGTTCAGTCTGGGTTTGAGATCACTATGTAGCCCAGGGAAGCCTTGAACTCACAGGAATCCTTCTATCTCTGCCTCCTGAGTGTTGGGATTACATGCGTGAGTCACCGTGCCTGGCATTCTGGTATGTGGTTACCAGGGATCGAATTCAAGATTTGTGCATGCAAGGCAGGTGCTGGAACCACTGAGCTAAATCTTCAGCACCAAGCCTACTTTTAGGATGATTTCTTTCTTTTTTTTTTTTTTTTTTTTGAGACAGGGTCTCACTTTGTAGTTCAGGCTGGCCCTGAGCTCACTATGGTGCTCAGGCAAGCCGCCGCGAACTCAGCAATCCTCCTGTCTCTGCCTCCCGAGTGCTGGGATTACAGGCGCGAGCCACCACGTCCGGCGTTGTGGTATGTGGTGTTGATCGTTCTCCATGCCCAGCACTATATGTGGTTACCGGGGATCGAACTCAGGTCCTTGTGCTTGCAAGGCAGGCACTGGAACCACTGAGCTAACCCTCCGGCCCTAGGATTATTTCTTAGCGGAAAATTAAATGCTGTCCTATGTATTTCACCTTCTCTTTTATACAAGATGAGTAAGAAATACAAAGTAAAGTTAAGACTCTAGGTTAAACTCCTGAGCTCCCAAAATGTAGTCTAGGAGGTCCTAACTGTAACTCTAAACTGTCTTTCTACCTCCTATAATGTTGAGGTTTCAAAAAACATAAAATTGTGGGCTGGAGATTTAGCTCAGTGGTTCTGGCGCCTGCCTTGCAAGCGTAAGGTCCTGAGTTCAATCCGGTAACCACATACAATGCTGGGCGAGGTGACTCACGCCCACCAGCAATCAGTACCACATATCACAGAGCTGAGTGTGGTGGCTCACACCTGTAATCCCAGCACTCGGGAGGCAGAGGCAGGAGAATTGCTGAGTTCTAGGCTTGCCTGGGCTACATAGTGAGCTCAGGGCCAGCCTGAACTACAAAGTGAGACCCTGTCTCAAAAAAACCCCCCAAAAAACCCATAAAATTGAAGGAGGGTGGACTTCCCTGTCAGAATTTAGGGTAGATGGTTGTTACAAGAACTAGATCTGGTGTCCAAAGGGTAGAACCTACAGGACTCCATGATTTTTAGAGCTCAAAATTCTAAAACATTTCATAGAAATGGACTCCAGATTTCTGATATTGATGGCCCATTCTCAGTGCATACTTCTATCTTATGGGACGGTTTTTTTTTTTTAAATTGAGACAGGGTCTTGCTTTGTAGTTCAGGCTGGCCCTGAGCTCACTATGTAGTCCAGGCAAGCCTCAAACTTATAGCAATCCTCCTAACTCTGCCTCCTGAAACCTGGGATTACAGGCCTAAACCACCAGCCCAGCATTGTGGTGTGTGGTACTGATTGCTGCTGAGTGAGTCACCACTCTCTGTATTGTTGTATGTGATTACCGGGCATCAATCGGGGACCTTGTGTTTGCTAGGCAGGCACCAGAACCACTGAGCTAAATCTCCAGCCCCCATTCTACATATTTTTTAGAATATATATTTTTGGTGACCCACTGTGGGAGACAGGGTAAGACGATGTAGCCAGAACCCTCGTGGCAAAATCCAGTTCCCTATGAGTCCCACAGCAAAAGGATTAACAACCAGCAAACAACAAAATCAGAACCTTGAGGAAAAGGCTGAGCCTGGGATCAACTCTTGCTACTCTGAGTAGTGGTAGCAAAAGGCCAAATACTGAACAAGTAGAAAGGCCCCAATGCCCTGAGTTTGCTGTATCTTTATTTGGTACAAAGCCTTCATACCCATAATCCTAACATGCATAAAACAGGGTGGTTATCCACTATAATCCCTGTAGCCCAAGGTAGTAGGACAGGGCAAACATCCTTACATCCGAGTAAATCTTAAAACCAATAATCCTAGTGCAGTAATCCTTGTAGTTTAAAATCCTGCAGTGCAGGGCAGATATTGGCAATAATCCCAGTAGTTGATTCTAAAGGGCAGGGCAGCCATCCTTAAATCCAAGTAAATTGTAAATCCAAGTAACTCATAAAGCCAAGTAAATCATCCGCAGTTCCGACAACCCAGCATGATAGACTAGAGCTAGCAGCACTCAGGAGATGGTGCAAGGATGCACTGCTTGGAAACGGAGGGCAGGTGAGAAACCTGGGCAAGGAAGGGCAACTTGAGGAAGCCCACCAGATGATATCTAGTGTTGGGGTGAGGAGGAAATAATGTGGGGTCCCTTCCCAATCCCTGTACCGCTTACAGCTCTGTTCCCATGAATGTGTCATCTCGAGGTAGGAAGCCCGGGGAAGATGCCTAGAGCAGTAACCTCTGGGCAGGACGGGTCTGGATCCGTCCAGCACTCTCCACGATGCCCACTTGTCCTAGCTCTCTTCCGCTCGGGAGACAGCAGCAACGCGACCACTCAGGTGAGCTTACTGAGGAAAGCCCTGGGTCAGACAATCAGGGTGCTGACCGAGTAGGACTGATGAGCCCTGGGGACCGAGAGAAACAAGGGGTGTTTCAGGATGGGGACCCAGGACCGGTATGCAGCTGTGACTGGTGTGAGTCGAGGGTGCAGGAGAGAATCTGGGGCAGCCTCACTGCTGCCACTATCACGGCAGAGCTGCCGCGCTGTGTGCACTGGGATGCTGCCAGCTGCCCTGCCCTCGGGGCTGCTCTGTCCCTCTGGCCCCTGGAGGCTGTAAAGTTCGTGCAGAAGGCCCCGCTGCCACCACCAGGTCTGTAGGTTCCATGGAGGGTCTGTGAGAGGTGCACAGAAGTTGGAGCTGGCAGAGTGACAGGAACAGCGGGTTGGTGAGGGGCGCACTGTGGCGTGGAGGGTGGAGACGGAAACGGCTGCAGGGACTGCCACGGTGGGAAGGGGCAGGGACTGAAAGGCCTCTCGGGGACTCAGCGGAGGATCGGGGGCTTGGCCGGCCTTGCTCTGCCTTCCCCACTTCGGACACAGCTGCAGGCCGCGGGTCTTAGCACAAGGTGCAGACAGGCGTCTGCTGGTCATTGTGAGACTCTCAGCTGAAATCTGAGCTCTGCCGCCGGAATGAGAAGCGGGGTTTGCAGGAGACCCGGGAAGGAGCTTTCACCAAATGTTCTGCATGCGTTCTCTTTTTTCTTTCTCTTCTTCTCTCCTTTCTTCGGAAATACCTATGTGACATGTTTGTGTGTGTGAAATGGAGAATAAAAACTAATGTGTCTCAGTCTAAATAGTATTCTTCATGGTACTATTAGGTCAACCACCAAAAATTGCATAGGGAGGATTCGAGCACAAGGTTCCATCAGCTTATTAATAGGTTCTGACACCCTCTCAGCCTCTCCCACTGCCCAGTTATCTACCCCTTCTTCCTCTCTGTTTTCTTTATCTTTGTGAGTTACATTCTTCCTTTTCTTCGTCCCTATTCCTTCCTTCATCTTCTACATCCCACCCTACCTGTCAAAAAACCGAAATTGCCAACGCAAATTGTAATTAGGATGACTGGCCTTTCCTGCTTCTGTGAGCACTGCCATAACTGGTAGTTTTTCTCTCATACAATGTAGTGACCATGACTGACCCAGATCCATTGAGTAGGTAGTTTGAAGAGTGTAGAAAAAACTAACTCATCTGTCATTGCAGAGTTACACATGAACTAAAGAGATCTCCACAGTTGTGGAGGGATTTTCCACCCTACCTGATCTTCAGCTCTTACATTAAAAAAAAAAGAAAAGAAAACAAGGTAACAAGATGCCTCTGAAAATCTTTAACTTCTCAAAAGCTGATTTCACAGGTAGTGCAGTATAGGAAGTCAGAAAAAAAAAATAAAAAATCAGGGCTGGAGATTTAGCTCAGTGGTTCCAGTGCCTGCCTAGCAAGCACAAGGTCCCTGGTTCAATCCGGGTAACCACATACAACAATACCAGGCTCACGCCTATAATCCCAGCACTCGGGAGGCAGAGGCAGGAGGATTGCTGAGTTCGAGGCTTGCCTGGGCTACATAGTGAGCTCAGGGCCAGCCTGAACTACAAAGTGAAACCCTGTCTAAAATAAATAAATGAAAATCAAAAATCAAATGGTTAAAATGTTTAAAGAGACCAAAAAAGAAATACAAGCAAATCCATAAGATACTTAGTGAGATGAATGAAGATTTAATGAAACAGACAAAAGAGTTAGTGTAATGCACATCAAGCTTAAGGAAAGACACTGCTTTAGCAAGACAATACAAGATATGAACGGACATTTTAGTAAAGATTAGGAATTCTGAACTCAAGCAGAAATACAGGATTTGAAAATTCAGTTGAAAGCACAACTAGCAGGTGCAGCTGCTGTGTGAAAAGAGAGTGTCAGAGTTTGAAGACAAGGTTGATGAAGCAGATCATGTACTCAGTGCTATCCTAAAAACAAGACACCGTGGAAACTGGATCTAACAAGGGCTAGATGCCTCAAAAAATAAAAAGTAAGGATTATTGGAGCCAAAGCAGATTAGAAGATGACTCAAAAAGTCTAAGAATTTATTCATAGAATCATAGCAGGAAAATGTCCAAAACCAGAGAAAGAATTTAATTTCCAAGTAAACAAGGCATATGAACCCCAAATAGCTATGACCACTCTAACAACACATCACGTCAAAAGTTTTGATATTCAGGGCTGGGGATTTAGCTCAGTGGTTCTAGCATCTGCCTTGCAAGTCCAAGGTCCTGAGTTCGATCTCCAGTAACCATATACCACAATGCCAGGCATGGTGGCTCATGCCTATAATCCCCGCACTGGGTTGGCAGAGGCAGGAAGACTGCTGAGTTTGAGGCTTGCTTGGACTACATAGTGAGTTCAGGGCCAGCTTGAACTACAAAGCAATACCCTGTCTCAAAATAATTTTTTTTTTTTTAACAGGGTCTTGCTTTGTAGTTTGGGCTGGCTCTGAGCTCACTATGTAGCCTAGGCAAGCTTCGAACTCAGCAATCCTCCTGTCTCTGCCTCCTGAGTGCTGGGATTATAGGCGTGAGCCACCACGCCTAGCACTGTGGTATGTGGTATTGATGGCTGGTGGGCGTGAGTCACCTCGCCTAGCATTGTATGTGGTTACCGGGATGGAACTCAGGACCTTGTGCTTGTGAGGCAGGTGCCGGAACCACTGAGCTAACCCTCCGGCCCTAGATCAGAGTTTTTTAAGCACTAAAAGAACTGCAACCCGGACTTCTATATGGTGCAATATATCATCTCAGAATTGATGGTGAAACACTTGGCACAAAAAACAAACCCTAAAGAAATTCATGGCCACAAAACCATCATTGCAGAAAATACTTAAATAAATCCCAGACAGAATACAGGCCACCAGCACTGAAGAGCCCGAAGGAAAGTGCATATCTGAGATAGTAATTAAACTAAAGAAATAAAGGACTGGAAAAATAATACAAGGACAAGATTCACTAAATACCTTATAATAATAACTCTTAATATTTAATGATCTTCCCTCCCCCAAAAAACACAGACTAGCGGAATGGATTTAAAAAAAAAAAATTCAACCAGGGGCCAGGGATTTAGTTCAGTGGTTCTAGTACCTGCTTTGCAAGAGCAAGGTCCCTGCTTCGATCCTGCTCACCAGCAGTCAGTACCACATACCACAGTGCTGGGCATGGTGGCTCATGGCTGTAATCCCAGTACTCAGGAGGCAGAGGCAGGAGGATTGCTGAATTCAGGGTTTCCCTGGGCTACGTAGTGAGCTCAGGGCCACTACAAAGTGAGACCCTGTCTCAAAAACAAAAACCAACCAAAAATCCCTCAACCATAAGTTGCTCACAAGGGATACACCTCATCTGAAAGAAAAAAACCATAGACTGAAAACTATTCTCATGTAACCATAACCCAAAAGCGAGCAGATGGTGGTATTTTGCTCTCAGACAAAACAGACGTCAACCAAACCTGATAAAAGATACAATGTAACTACATACTGGCAAAGAGAACAATTCGTCAAGAAGAGAGAACAATTATAAATATGTACATATGTATGCAGCGAATGTCAGTGATGCAATTTAATAAAACAAAAACTATTGGACATAAAGGGACAGATAGACACCAATACAATTACAGTGAAGGACTTTTTTACTCTCATAACAGACAGTCCAACCAGACAAAAAATAAACAGAAGATGTCAGAATTAAACTACACCATCAAAAATGAACTTACAGAATATCTACCGAGTGTTTCATCCAGCAACAGAATACACATTCTTCTCACAGCACATGGACCTTTTCCCGAAATAGACCATATCTTAGGCTATAAAGCACACTTACATAAATACCAAAGAGCCTAACTAATCCCATGCTTATTGTGAAATCATAGCATCATGAAACTAAAACCCAAGAGCAAAATAAACCACAGAAACTATATAAACACATGGAAACTAATATGCTATTGAGTAATCAATGGATCAGAGAAGAAATCAGGAAAGAAATGAAATATAACTGGAATCAAATGATGATGGAAACAATACATCAGAAATGATGAGACACAATGAAAGCATTTCCTTCCTTTCTTTCCTTCTTTCTTTCTCTTTTTTTTTGAGACAGAGTCCTGCTTTGTAGTTCAGGCTGACCCTGAGCTCACTATGTAGCACAGGCAACCCTCAAACTCACAGTTATCCTCCTGCCTCTGCCTTCCAGTGCTGGGATTACAGGTGTGAGTCATCACTCCAGGCACTGTTGTATGGGTTACGGGGGATTGAACCAGGGACCTTATGCCAGAACCACTGAGCTAAATCTCTGGCCCCACACCTGAAGATTCTTAGAACTAATAAAAGTGGTAGGATACAAAATCAGTACACAAAAATCAATAGAGTGCCTGTATACCAATAATGAACCCACAGGAAAAAAATTAGGAAAACAGTCCCACTCACAGTAACTTAAAAAATTATTTGTAAACAAAAACCATAGTGCTTTGAAAAAAAGGGATTGAAGAAGACATTAGAAAATTTAAAGATATTCCCTTTTTCTCTCTAGGAAGAACCCAAATTCCCCAAATGTCCATATTACCAAAATGATGCACTTCCAGTCATAACACCATTAGCATTCTTCATAGAACCACAAATACACTCTTAAAATTTATGTGGAATTGAGACACTCAGAATACCTAAAATAATCCTAAGTAAGAGCTAAGAAAGAGGCATTACAACCCTAGATCCAAGTGTTAAACAATTGCTGGTTACTGAAATTTGACAATACACAAGGGTGTTGTCACTTTTTCAGTTATTATTCAGGAAACATTGTATTCTATGTGGAAATAACTCTGACTTCCACATGTACTTGTTTATTTCAAGAATAAGCAGCCACATCTGCTTCATTTCTATAATGATGTGCTCTGATGATTTTGAATTTTTACCTCTGCACAGCTGTACAGTGTGACTGGGTTGGAGACAGCTGCCCCAGACCAGTTCTGGTAATTCATAATCATCATAGACTTTGCAGGATTTTACTAAATATGACACACTTTAAAACGATATTTTTTTTCTATTTTTAGTATTTTGAGACAGGGCCTCACTTTGTAGTTCAGGCTGGCCCTGAGCTCACTATGTAGCCCAGGCAAGCCTCGAACTCAGCAATCCTCCTGCCTCTGTCTCTCAAATGCTGGGATTACAGGCGTGAGCCATTACGCCTGGCATTGTGGTATGTTGTTACCAGGGATTGAACTAGAGACTTTGAGCTTGTCAGGCAGACACTGGAACCACAGAGCTAAATCCTTGTCCTGAGTCAGTATTTTTGAAATGTTAATTTTCCTTAAACAGCCTTATATTCAATAAAATTCAAGTCAGAATACTAGGTGGTTTGTATGAATGAGAGGGAGACGTGCTTTATTATATACCTAAATGACATACTGTGCTATAAAGGTAAAATTAGATCCTCCCCCAAATCAGTTCAAGTCAGAGTTTAGGAAATAGTACATCTTTAAAATAAATCAGGTAACCATATATTGCGATACAAAATATGTCAACTATAAAGGAACAGCCTAATACTTAGAGTTTGTTAAAATTAAGAACTTGTTTAGCAGAAGATACCTTTAATCAAAAAAGTCACACTGAGGACGAAAGGATATGTCACATGTGCAAGTGTGTGTGTCACTTTGTGTGTGTGTGTGTGTGTGCGTGTGCGTGTGCTGTGTGTTGCTGCAGATTTGGCTTTAATTGTACTGGAAAATCGCACAGTGATTTCAAGCTTTCTTTAAGCAGGTTATAGAGGAGGTCTTCAGTTTTATTCTTCTAGTTTCCAGAAAAATCAAAACCAATTCATATTCTGAGAGATAAACAATTCCACTTCATTTTTCTATTTGAAATGATTCATAAATTCTACTTCCTATTGACCCCCTAATTTATATATGGCCCCAAATTTTACAAACTATATCGAGAATAAGATTTTTTTTGCTGAAGGGATATTTTTCTTCAGTGCTATTTAATGGTACTATTGAAAAAGTGGCAAATTTAGTTTGGAAATCTCATTGGCATTCATTTTCTAGACTCAATCCAGCAACACTTCATTCTATGAAATCAAACAGGCATGACAGAATGGTTGGTTTTTGTAAGGTGGGGACAGGAGGTGGGGAGATTGTTGGATTCTAACCCATTCCAGGTCACTCACACACATTCCAGGTCACTCACTGTGTGTGAAGATGTGCACTTTTCGGGTAGACTCCCTTGCTAACAAATTATGGAATATACTCCCCATATCATCCCAAGGACCACGTACCTTAACTGCAGTTCGGTGCTATGATGTATCCAAGGGCGATAATACCACAGATCCATATCTTACATTAGGAGCAGATCCCATAAAACATGAGGAAGAATTCTCACAATAATGCCATATTCAGGAGTCACCGGAAAGTTACCAACCCTACCCCACCCCACTGATGCCATAGTGTTAGTTCCATTTTGGGGGGGATAGGGTGGGCCAGCCTGTTCTAAGTCTGTGCCCCTGGTAGATCTTCAAGCAAAAATCCTTTCCTCCCTTTTCTTCCTAAGCCTGTATTCAAGTTTTTGGATACAGATTCATGTTGCTGCCACAGTTTTAATTTCTACTATCACTGAAGCAAGTTCCCATGCCTGTTCTCTATCAGGAACAAGGGAACACTATCCCCCTCCAAAATCAGACTAGTTAGGTCAGCTTTCTTTTAAGCGTTAAAACACCAAGCAAGAATCTCTATTATACTGATTTTGGAAACCTGGGCTAATTCTGATTTGTTGCTCTGAATCTCCTTTTCAGAAAAACTGGTCTGTTTGAAGATCAACCTGGCCCCCTAAAGGGGCACTTAGCACAGCAGGCCTTTGTTTGGGGCTGCTGGAGCCCAGTGCAGGAGATGGTCCAGACAAAAGACCTGCATCCCTTGCTTAACAATACTTAGTCAGAAACATCTCTCTTAGAAATGTTTAGCATAGTAGTGTCCCTACTGCACATTTAGAGTAGAGACAATTACTCCTTTAGAGTCCAGGAAAAATTATATTTTGGCTATATTTAGTCTGTTAATCTTTTTTAGAAGAAAAAACTAAGAGTATATCATATAGTACATTAGCAAAACATGTATTCCTATTGTAAAGGTTCATGATGCCCAATTTAAACAAATGAAAGAGAGAATGATATCCAGTCTTAGAGAACACTAGTGTGACAGTTAATTTTAGCAAAAAAAAAAATTTTTTTTTGAGACAGGGTCTCGCTTTATAGTTCAGACTGGCTCTGAGCTCACTATGTAGCCCAGGCAAGTCTCGAACTCAGCAATCCTCCTGCCTCTGCCTCCCGAGTGCTGGGATTACAGGCGTGAGCCACCACACCCGACGCTGTGGTATGCAGTATTAATTGCTGGTGGGCGTGGGTCTCCATGCCCAGCATTGTATGTGGTTACTGGGGATCGAACTCAAGACCTTGTGCTTGCGAGGCAGACACCGGAACCACTGAGCTAATCCTCCAGCCCATTTAGCAAACTTTTTGCTTATTTGAGTTAATTTATAGTTTCTAAAAATTATCTTAAAAATAAATATGAATTATTTTAAAATTAGCATTATATTGCCACTACCTGAGTGACATTTGGTCTAATGTATTTTGCTTTTTTAAATGTATTTTGCTTTTTTGGGGGCAGTACCAAGGATTGAACTCTGGCTGCTGTACTTCCAAGGTAGGCGCGGTACCACTTGAGCTAAATCACCAGCTAATATATTTTGCTTTTTATATTTTGTTTAAAAAGTAGGGGTGGTTCATATGAAGAACAGGTACAATCAAACTGTAGTAAAGGCAGCTCCTAGGCAGGGCAAAGACAGGCTTTCCTAAAAAAAAAAATGAATAGGAAATTGGCTTAAAGCAGCTTCTGCCTCTCCAGTTAGACTTTCCAGTTAGAGCAACAGAAAAGACAAGGAGAGAGAAGCCATACCAGAAGTGGGCCAGGTAGTCAGAAAGAGTTAACAAAGCCTGGAGGAAGCTAGAAACATAAGACAGCTCCCTTCCCATCTCTGCTACAATGCAAAGCAGACAAGGGGCAGCCACCTAGGAGCCTTACTTAATATATTAACACCATGCACACCTACACACACATATATTCTCACTTCAGCATCATGTTATACCAGATACACACATGTCCCTTTTACTTAATGACTAACTGTAAGATGCCCTTCTACAAGGCTTCTCCCAGTACACTTACCCAACACCAAGCTACAGGAAGGATCAAGCAGCCAAAAAGAATGTAGACAGAAGTTAGTGTCACAGACAGCTAGCACCAGTCAGATGGCAACAGTTTCCAGGTGTTCATGTAGAAGGTGGAAAACAACAGTCCTAAATAAATAAAGCCAGGGACGAGGCTTGGTGTGTCTACCTTTCTGGTGCCTACTCTTCCAGAGCAGTTGTGTATCTTCTCTTTTTCCTCCCTCTTCCAAATAAACTATCTTCCTTTTTGTCCCAAGAATCAATCTTAGGACATCGCACTTGCTAGGTAGGTGCTGTGCCACCTAGCTACATCCTGGCCCAAGTCTTCCTTTATTTTTTATTTTTTTAAGTTGAATTCTTTATTGGTACAATTTATATACATCTCACAATCACGTATAACATTGGGGAATTTGTACCAGTATATGGTCTTCCTTTATTTTAAACCCTCCTCTTTAATTCCTTCTTGGTACCAAGTGTGTAATCTTGTAGGTGTGTGTCCCAGAACAGCAGCTGTATTACACTCCACCCTTATGTGACAAACCCAGGCTGTATGTATGTGTGGAAATGACAAAACCCATTAAATTTTTTTTTTTTTTGAGACAGGTTCTCACTTTGTAGTTCAGGCTGGCCCTGAGCTCACTGTGTAGCCCAGGCAAGCCTAGAACTCAGCAATCCTCCTGCCTCTGCCTCCTGAGTGCTGGGATTATAGGCATGAGCCACCATGCCTGGCATTGTGGTATGTGGTACTGATTGCTGGTGGGCATGAGTCACCACACCCAGTATTGTTATATGTGGTTACTGGGGATTGAACCAGGGACCTTGTGCTTGCAAGACAGGCACTGGAACCACTGAGCTAAATCTCTGGCCCAACCCATTTTTACAATTAATATCCACTAATAAAAATATCAAATTTTGATAGTGTAAATTTTTATTTTGTGATACCAGGGATTGAACTCAGGCCCTTGTGCATCCAAGCCTGTTATGATTCCACTTGAGCTAAATCCCTAGCCCTTTTTTTTTTTTTTTTTTTTTTTGAGACAGGGTCTCGCTTTGTAGTTCAGACTGGTCCTGAGCTCACTATGTAATCCAGGCAAGCC
>PVIC010024395.1:5583-17901 GCA_004025085.1 Thryonomys swinderianus | reverse complement strand
CCACGCCCAGCATTGTATGTGGTTACCGGGGATCGAACTCAGGACCTTGCACTTGCAAGGCAGGCACCGGAACCACTGAGCTAATCCTCCGGCCCAGGCTGCCCAAGTTTTAAGAGACACATGTTGAACTATTTACAGTTAAAATGTTATGATGAATTCAACTTACTCTCAAATATTTCCCCAAAAATTTATATATACATATATATATACATATACATATATATATATATATATATATATATATATATATATATATTTAACCTTGCATCTAGACTACCTGTATTTTGTAATTAAAAATTGCACCAAGGAGAGCTGGGTGTGGTACATGCCTGTAATCCAGCACCTTGAGATACTGAGGCAGGATGGTTGTGAGTTCATACCTATTTTGGGTAACTTAGTGACTTAGCAAGGCCCTGTCTCTAAACAAAGAATTTAAAAAATGCTGGGGATACAATGTGAAAGTCCTGGGTTCAAACCCTAGATATGTAAAGCTAATAGTGATAGCAAGGAGGAAACAATGAGAATAGTGTGTAAGGATAGGGAACAGGCTGGACATTAGTGAAAAAGTCTATATACACATGCACAAATACATGGAGAATTAAGCAAATTTGACAAAGTATATGTAATTTTTTTTTTTTTGTAATTTTTTTTTTTTTGAGACAGGGTCTCACTTTGTAGTTCAGGCTGGCCCTGAGCTCATTATGTAGCCCAGGCAAGCCTTAAAGTCAGCAATCTTCCTGCCTCTGCCTCCTGAGTGCGAGTGCTGGGATTACAAGCGTGAGCCGCCATGCCCGGTTCTGTGGTATGGGGCACTGATTGCTGGTTGATGTGGCCACCACACCTGGGATTGTTGTAAATGGTTACCGGGGAATGAACCAGGGACTTGGTGCTTGCTAGACAGGCGCTGGAACCACTGAGCTAAATCTCCGGCCCCTATATGTAATTTTTTACTGTAGGAAGAGATTATATGTATATGCATTATATTTATCTGTATTTAACTTTTGTATATTTTAAATTTCTTATAAAGAAATTCATTATATAAATTTTCCTTAAAAATAGAAAATACACTATAATGGTCTTGTGATTATATTGGGAGAGATTGATGGGAAATTAGTATTTTCTTTATACTTGGATGTGTTTTCTACACTCAGCATGTACTACTTTTATTTTGAAAATTAAAGCCATATCCTACTGAGCACCTACTATGCTCTCTGTTTGGCATAGCATGTCCTATTTAATTTATTTCCACAACTCCAAAGAGCTCATCCTGCTGCTCACTTTTTAAAATCAAAGAGGCTGACATTTACAGAGATCACATATTTGATAATGGTGATATCAAGATTTGAACAAATTGTGCTTTTGCAACTCAGTACTAATTTTTTAATGTTTATAAAATAAAAATAAATTATGTGGGTCTCAATGAAGTGCAGAGATGTTGACTTAGAAGTTGAAATCATGATTTCAGCACTGGCTTTGCAGTGTGCTCCTGTGTGATCCCTGAGACACAACTGCAGAGCCGGTGGGGTATGTTCATGTGTGCGTATGTGTGTGTGTGTGTGTGTGCGTGCATACTCCTGTCCTGATAATGAGCAAGGACTTGTCCTACAACATAAAAGTTGTCATACAACATAAAAGTTGTCATCATTGCCTTTGTCCTTCGAGAGCTTAGCTGACCACTTAGGAGCGTCTCTGGGGAATACTCCCATCAAAGACATGGGACAAAAGAGGACTGAGTGTGTCCAGGTACTACTTGGCAGATCTAGACAGAGTGGCTTCTGTGTCCCACTTTATAAATCTGAACGCCGTAGGCTCAGGCAGTATGGCAGAAAGTGAGTGAATGATGGCTGGGTGGGTGAATGGGTATTAGAAGACTTGTTTCTGTCACTGCGCAGGGAACAGTTGAGATTTGCCACCGTAGTGAATCCTTCAGCTCCATGATTCAGAGGCACAGGAAATTGGTACAGAAACATTAATTCTCCATTTGGAAGGGCTCCCTGAACCTTCAGAGGTTCACCATCATTGTTGTAAAACTCTAAAGATCAAGTTTATTTTGGAAGTTCTGCTGCAGCCTCAAGTATCATGTTCCTAACTGCATGGCAGCAGGAAAACGGAAAAGAGCAACATGCTATTTCCAAATACACATCTCTATTGTTTTAAAGCTCAAAATGTTTGTTTTACTAATGCAGAGAGAAGAGAAGATCACAAATTATTTCTTAGGTTAGTGTTTGCTTTTCCAAATCTTATTATCAATGCCATTACTGAACTCTTCAGTTATAATAAACTCTAGTCTTGAATCTGAATAAACTACATGAGGTGAATAATCTTGGACTAGAACTGGCCATTCTTAATCCTCTCAAACCTCTGTGTGTGTCTTTTGTTTCTTATATAAGCAATGAGATAAACTTACCCTGTTTTGGTAAGAAAAAGGAAGCTAGCCTGTGGTGGGGCATATGGAATCAGGTTGTGTGGGAAGACTGTGGTCACATCTTCTTGCTAAATCACCCCAAAGTACGTGTAACCAGGCACAGCTGGCTTCTCATGCAAGAAAGTGTCTCACAAAACAAAAGTTATAAAGCCTCTTGGAAGGATAAGGTTGAGTCTCTGGGAACACCAGAAGCCAGTGACTGGTAATGGTAAATAAAGGTTTTTGATTAGTAGTGGAAACCTTCCGCTACAGGCACTGGATAACCATATTATCAGAGGAATATTGGCTGCAATTTATTTAATCCTTTGAACCATCATAATCTGATCTTTGTAAGGCTCATTTGGGTTATTTCTTACACTTCTTTATTTTTTTTTAGATAAACTTTGCTTAACTTGAATCAACCATTCAATTTCAAAAAATTATTCATTCATTAAGTAGGTAGGAAATAATTGCTACTACTGAATCAATTGTGATAAGAAGTATAAATAAATATATGTCATGATATAATCCTCAAGGCACTTGGGTTGATACTTTCAGAGAAACAAGAAACAGTGATTAGTGTGTGGTTACATTACTCAGGGAAACTACTGAAAGACAGCTAATGAATCCTTTTCGTTGATTCATTTTACTTATTTACTCTTGTAAAGCACGTCATGAGTTCCAAATGGTGGCCGATGATTGTGCTAATGTGGAGTATCCATTCTCACCTGAACCTTAGTAATTTCACTGAGCCTCAATAAGTATGTGAGAGCTGCTTAATCTACTCTTGGCATTTGGATAGACAGCTTCTATTTTGCTCTTTTTAAGATATTCCATTTCCATACACTTAAAGACGGTTGTGGAATGCAGCTTTCCTTTTTAGAAAATCTGATGCCAGCAGGGTTCTCTCAGATATACATTTCCTAGACTTAAAACTTTTTTTTTTGTTGAGCGGTGATCATTACATTTATTTTCATAGTGGGAAAATCTAAGTCGCTTTGGGCCCTAGTTGAAGGTTACATGGTGAAGAAGAGGACCTGAACTCACTCACAGACTTCAGTCATTGTTCATTCACAAGCTGTGGTCTGGAGGAGAGACAGGTCCAGTGTTGTACCACGATGCTTCAGACAGCTCACCAAACAGCTGTCACACTTCTGACAGTGACTCCATTTCCTAATTTCTTGACCTAGAATTATATGCAATTTATTTTTCTTTTCTTGCTTAAAGTGTTACACTGCATGATAAAGGACTCTGGAGTTGTCAGGGTCACCGTGTCCTCTATCGCTAAATCCATAGGTCAGCCGTTAGCTTCATTTTAGCTGAATTATCTGAGCAATTGACATGGTTGATCAATCCATCCACTTTCAAGTACTTTCTTCACTTGACCTCTGGGGCACCATACTGTCCTCATTTTTCTCCTCCTCCCTGCTTGCTCCTTTTATTTTCCTGCCCTGGTTCTTTCTCATCTCTCAAGGTTTTAATATTGGAAGCCAAACTAGGCTCAAAGCAAGACACAAATATTAAAGTATCTGGTATGTGAAAAAAAGAGTGTAAGAAGAATCTAAAGTCTTTGACATCTATGGCTATGGGAAACAGTAAGCACAACACAACTGCTACCAGATGAACGTAAAACTCCACACTTCTACCTGAATTATCATAGAAGTCTTTCAATAAAAAAGTTATAAGGGAGGAGAAAACACAACCCAAGAAACAAAAGATTCAGAACCAGACTGATAAGGCACAGATTGGAATTGCTGATAAATATATTAAGGTCTCTAACAGAAAAAAGTAAGCAACATGAAGGAACAGATATCACTGTAATGAGAGAGATTAAAAACTCTAAGAAGGAATAAAGTAAATGCTAGGAATCAAAACACTATAGTAGAAATAGAGAATGCTTTCAATTGGGCCATTAGTACACTGGATATGACTGAGGAAGAAAGTCAGTGTAGTATAAAGATATGATCATATAGGGACTTCTAGAATTGAAATACAAAAGAAAATATTAGTAATAATAAAACAACAGGACATCCAATAACTATGACAATTTGAAAAGTTGAAACATCCCTAATTGAAATACCAGAAGGAAAGTGAAAGGAAAGAGCAGGGGAGATATTTAAAGTACTAATGGCCAAGGACAGACCAAGCCACAGGTCTAGCAACCCTAAAGATCACCAGGTAGGACCTATGTGGAAAAGTATACAAACAGAAAATATCCTAAGGGAAATGGAGGATAGGAGTAAATAATGAGGAGAAAGAAAAAATTGTGGTGGTTAAAAAAAAGGGGAAACAAACACATGTATATAAGAGTTGGGGTATTATAGAGTGGGTAGGGGAATGGGAAAAATGAGAATTAAATCATGTCATATACTGGTACAAATTCTCAATGCTGAGTGTGATCATGTTGTGTATATAAAATGTACCTATATCACAATTTAAAATTTTTTTAAAAACAAATTGCAAAATAGCTGAAGATGCCAGAAAATATTGAAATAAGCCAGAAAAATACAGCACCTTATCTGTAGTGGACTGAACATTAAATCTTTTTATTGGATTTCTAGCCAGAAAACATGCAAGCAGTGAGAATGATGGAAATGTTTAATGTGTTGAAAGGGAAAAACCCACCAGCCCAAAGTTCCATATCCTGTAAAACTAATCTTTCAAAAGTGAAGGAAATTAAGACAGTAAAAAGAAAAAACCTGCATTAAGAGAAAATAGTTGAAAACTCTAATCTTGTAAAAGACTTGTATCTAACGTATAAAAATAACTCTTAAAACTCAATAATGAAAAAATAAAGCAATTAAAAGTAGGTAAAATACTTAGATACTCACCAAAGAAGGTATGCAGGTAACAAATAACTTGGTAATTTCTTACAAAATTGGATCAGGGATTTAGCTCAGTGGTGCTGTGCCTACCTAGCAAGTGCATGGTCCTGAGTTCAGTTCCTGGTACCAAAAAATCCATAAAACAAAACAAACGGAGTCTATCATACAACAAGTGGAGTCAGAACTTCATGCCCACACAAGTGCCTGCACAGAAATGTTTACAGTACTTTTATTAATAATTGCCAACAATTGGAAGTAGCCAACCTGTCCTTCAGTAGGTGACTGGACAAACAAACTGATAGAGCATACAATGGAGTATTATTTGGTACTGCAAAGAAATGAGGTGCCAAGCCATGAAAAGATGGGGAGGAACCTCAGATGACTGTTGCCAAGTAAAGAAGCCAATCTGAACTGACTATAGGCTGTATGGTTCCAACTCTCTGATATATTGGAAAAAGAAAAAGTACAAAGTCAGTAAAAAGATCCATGTTGCAATATTTGAGAGGGAGGGAGAGAAAAAAACAAGAGAGACTAGTAAATGGAGGACAGGAGATGCTTAGTGAAGTGAAACTACCCTGCATGGCACTATAATTAGGGACATACGTTAGATGCACTTGTCAAAACCCTCAAATCTGAACAACATAGAAAGTGAACCCTACTATAAACTATGGATTTGGGTTAATGATAAAATATCAATACTGGTGTGGCAATTGCAACAGATGTATTACACAATGCAAAAGATTAACAGGAGAAACTTTGGGTGGGTAGAATATGGGAACTGTACTTTTTGCCCAGTTTTCCTGAAATATAAATTGTTCTTTAAACAAAAAAAAACTATGGTTTTTTAAATGAAAAAGAAATAAAGACCTCAGATATGTAAATACTGAAACAGTTTACCTCCAATAAATCAGCTTTAAGAAATTTGAAAGAAGTTCTTCAAGGAGAAGAAAAATGATACAGGTCAGAAATTTTAATCTTCATTAAAAAAAAGAGAAAACTCTGTGAGACTGAGGCAGTAAGATTCCAAGTCTGAGTCTAGCTCGGGCAACTTTGTGACATAGTGAGACCCTGTCTCGTAATAAAAAATGACCAAAGGGCTGGAAACACAGTTCAGTGAAAGCACTGTGTTCAAGCCCCAACACCACCAAGACAAACAAATAAAAGACACCAGAGAAAGAATAATGAAGGTAAATTGTTCATAATCCCTGTGTGTACAACTTGAATAAAGTTTCTCTACTATCTACTTTTTTTTTTTTTTTTTTTTGAGACAGGGTCTCGCTTTGTAGTTCAGGCTGACCCTGAGCTCACTAGATAGCCCAGGCAAGCCTTGAACTCAGCAGTCCTCCTGTCTCTGCCTCCTGAGTGCTGGGATTACAGGTGTGAGCCACCATGCCCGGCACTGTGGCATGTGGTACTGATTGCTGGTGGGCGTGAGTCAGCATTGCATGTGGTTACTGGGATCAAACTCAGGGCCTTGCGCTTGCGAGGCAGGCGCCGGAACCACTGAGCTAATCCTCCAGCCCTACTACCTACTTTTTAATTACTGTTTTTGGTCTTCTCCTCCCTTAGAATGTACCCTAAGTTACATGGGAATTTTTCTAGTGGCTTCTCTACAAGTCAGCAGAGGTATTATCTGCCTAGAGCACATATTTAGTATTTCTGTGGGTCAGGAAGGGAAAGAGAAGGAAAAGCGATAGTGATTTATGTATGTAACTCCCTAGAATGAATGTAATTATTATTTATCACAAACATATACTGATAAAAAAGAAAACATTAAAAAAGTATTTCTATGGACTAACTGTTGCATTTTTAACCCAGAATACTGTATACTAGTGCAGGGAATCTTTCTGTTGTAAACTTACTATATATATATATATTTTTTAATATTTTGAAAATATTCTAATTGTGCTTTTTTAAAAATTGTATTCTTTATTGGTACAATTTGCATACATCTCACAATCACACATAACATTGGGGAATTTGTACCAATATATGACACAGTCATTTTTACCCATATCCCCACCCACACCTCCCCACCCACTATATACATGCTCTTTTATTTTCTTTCAGAATCATATTTATTCCTTCCCCTCATTACATCCCCACACCAAATTTCCTTTGGAAATTTCCCACTCTAAAAAGATTGTCATACTACTAGAGCTCATTTGCATCTACCGGTGCTCATATCAACAAGAAGACCTGGTATTTGCCTATCTGTGCTCTATTGTTTTCACTCATTAGCGTGTCCTCCAGGTGCATCCATTTGCACATAAATGAATCAATCTTGTCATTCTTTATGGCAGAATAGTACTCCATTTTATAAAAAACCAAATCTTCTTTATCCACTCTCCAGTTGATGGGTATTTGGGTTGTTTCCAAGATTGAGTTATCACAAACTGAGCTGCTATGTACAAGGGTGTACATCTGTCTTTCCACTGTGATTTTCTAAGTTCTTTTGGGTGTATTCCTAGCAGGGGGATGGCAGGGTCAAATGGGACCTCTAGTCCTAGTTTTCTGAGAAATCTCCACACATATCTCCACAATGGCTGCACAAGTCTGCAATCCCACCAACAGTGGAGAAGGGTTCCTTTCTCCCCACAGCCTTGCCAGCATTTATTGTTGGTTGATTTTGTAATAGCAGCCATTCTTTGTGGAGTGAGATGAAACATCAGGAAATTATTTAGCAAATAGAAGCAATGTAGAGAAGAAGCCAGAAAAAAACTAACTCCAGTGTCCAGTGTATAAGTAAATGGGGGCAGATGATTAAAACATTTCAGTGGTGGAGCCCTTCAAATTTAAATCCTGCAGGAATGAAAGTAGGTATCACTTCATTAGAAATACCTAGGGATTAGGGATCTAGACAAATTGAAAATTGACTAATACTCTGTTAATCAGTTTTCTGTTGTTATAACAAGTATCTAGAGTATCACTTTATGAAGAGAGAACATTTATTTCGGCTCATGGTTTCAGAGGTTCTCGTCCACTGTTAGGTGGGGTTGCTGCTTTTAGGACTCTAGAGGGAGCTGTGCATCACGGCAGGAGAGGAAGGCAACGCTTTCCCAAGGGCCAGAAAATTTTTAAAAAGTGTAAGTAGCAGGGTCCCACTGTCTCCATCAAGAACTTGTCCTCGATGACCTGAAGTCCTCCCACTAGGCTTTTCCTTCTAAAGCTTTCATGAATTTTCCCCCATCAGCACCAAGTTGGAGCATTTTAGATCCAAATGACAGGCTTACACTCCCCTCCCCTTTGGAGTCTAGTAGTTACCTAACTGCTCTAGAATAATCTGATAACATTTTTCTTCTCATCTACTGTGTCATATTATTATGTGCTAAGTCTTTTAATCCTTCTTTCTTTAGTGTGATTTTGCTATGTCTCCTGTTTTATTTTACTTTTGGGGTATGGTGATTTATCATGTTATGTTTTCTCTTAATGAATGACTCAACCAAAATTCACTGTGAGAAGGAAAAGTACTTAGTTGTTACTTCTTCCCACAAAGTCTCTTACTAGAAGCTTTCTGTATCCTGAGATCCCAAGAACATAGGAATAAAAAGATTTTGCCAAATTAGCTTTAAAATTTTCTCTTCTGCATTTCTATTTATCCTGAATACAAGAGAAAAGAAAGAAAGAGGAAGAGGAAAAAAAGAATAAAAGTAGAGTGATATGTGGCACCAAAAGATACTATATGCAGCTCCTGATTCTTGTCCCTAAAGAACATACTATTGACAGAAACTGAAAAGTCCTGGGCAAATGCAGTGTGATGAGGCCTGTGTGCCTGGGTTAGAGAGATTCACAGTGTTGTGCCAGAACACACCTGGGACACACAGTAGCTGTCGGAAGTCTTGGTGAGGGTGATATGTACGTTGGGACCCAAAGCATGATAGCAATTAGCCACAAGGATGGTAAAAGAGGCCAACCTTTGGGGAAAACTAGACTTAAGAGAAAGTCAGTAGAATTCAACATGGCCCAAGAGAACTTCAGTATGTGGAGACTGCAGACTACAAGTCATGTTGCAAGAAAGAATCAGATAAAGAGCTTGGCAAGGGAGGAAAAGAAATATCACCATGGAAATGAGAAGTGCTTTGAGGTGGAGAATGAATCCAACAGATTTGCCCTTTCTAAAGACCTTTCTGGACAAAACATGGAGAATAAATTGGGAATCAGGAGCTGAGATTAAAGACAAGGAGACTCTTGCCATGATCCAGACAGGAGACTGTGCCCAAACGAGGGTAGAAGCAGCTAGAAAACAGGCAGATTAATTGAGGAGAGTGTAGTGCTAGAGAAGAAGTTAGGGAACATCTGTATTTTATGGTGACACACAATGGCAGCTTTAGCTGAACAGAAATCAGGTCTGTAAGAAAGATGATGACTCCAGTGTTGGACATTTGATTTTGAAAGATCTGTAGGACATGGAAAAGATGCATGGATCTACATTTCAAAAGAAAAATTCAGGCCACAGACAAAGCCCCAGAAGTCCTTGGCATAAAGAAAATGATGAAAGTGTGAGATTTATTTTCACCACAACCCTTAAGGCAGATACTATTATCCATGGTTTTCAAGGAGCAAACGGGTTTGGAGAGCATATATAATGTCATCAAAATCAGTCCAGGAGAGGAAAGCCGGAAGTTTTAATCTGCACATTTCTACTCTACAGTACTATTTCTGAATTTGACCCTTTTACTCTGCAGAAGTTATCCCCACCATGAAGAACTCTAAAAACAACAACATAACACCCCTATTCTTTCACAAAGATTTGTTTGGAGAAATTTCATATTGTATAGCTCAGAAGTTTTGTTTTGTTTTGTTTTGTTTCGTTTTGTTTTGTTTTGTTTTTTGGAGGCTGAGACAAAACACATCAACTTTTCATCTGGACAGTATGTCCCTGAAAGCAACCTGACTGCCCTTCCAAGTCAGACCCAAGGTGGGCAGCAAACCTGTTAACACTGATGACCTGTGAACTCATAGCCCACTCCTATCAGATGTGGCTCCTAAGCCTGGGCAAGAACAGATGACCTATTTCATTCACTAACACCACCTCCAGCGCTCCCAGCTCCCTGTTCAGCCACCCTACCCTCTGGGACATCCTTGGGGATGCCCGAACTTCACCCCACCTGACCCACAAATTCCACCCTTTCTTAGTCCCAGAGCTCCATAGCCTAAGCCTTTTCTAATTTCCCACTTGGAGGGAAGCTGAATGTTCACTGCGGTGACCTCATCCCTCTTGGCAGCTCCCTTCCATTCCCCACCCCCCAGGCACTGTCATTTTCATTTGCATGGCCTCAGGGTCTTCCACTGTGGAGGGACCTGCTCCAGAGCTGACACCAAGGCTCAAGCTCTAACCTCTCACACTTTCTCATATATCAGCTCATCTGCTTGCTGAATACATTTGTTTGTGATTACAGGCTGCACACAATACCACTGCACAGGGCCCATGTGATGGCCTGCAGCCATGAGAAAACACATTAGTAATTTTTTATGACCCAAGTACAACCATGCAGGATTTCCCTAAAGCAGAAAACATGAAGGGATTTTATTGTCTTGCTCTATTAGACACCCCTTATGGCTAATGCCTGGATACTAGGACTAACAGAACCCAGGGATCTCCAGACTTTTTGAGTACAGAGGTTTCTGACTCGAGTTAGTGAACACCCTGTTTATCTACTCTGGGGGACATAAAGTGTACAAGGAAATTGCAAACAAAAGATATCAATGTCTTGAACGTTTCTCTTGGTGTAACTGACTTACTCTTGTGCTCCAAAGAGAAACTTAGTAGGCCACCTCTGAGAGTAATTGTGACACGATGGAAATTGGAAGAGACTGATGAGTTCTGGGGAATTCTCATGGATTCTTTTGAAAAATTTCCCCTTAGATCAGAACGAACCTCTGGTCTCCTATGGGTTCTCTCCCATCCAAATGAACATATCTACAACATATCTAGAGACTGTTGCTCAGTCTACTTAACTGGCCTTAAGAGTAAGTCTCTATAAATCCTCGGAGAAACTACCCTATTTTGGATGCTGTTGCTGTGTGATGCTAGAGCTTTGAATGTGCCAGCAGGAGAGAACCAAATGGGCCCTACTTTCTCAGAGGAGCCAGCCTGGAGTGCTATAATGACTCTGGTTGCCTATGGAAGCCACTTGACCCACTGGAGTGTGCTTCCTGTGTCCTGGGAGTGAAGGTAACTCAGCCAAGGGCCTGAGAAAGCAGCAGACACCTGTAAAAGTCACTTGGGAAAAATAATGTTGCTTTTTGAATATAGAGTACTAGTTGGCATGATTTTGCCATTTAAACCCCTTGTAAATACATTCACTACCTTTCCAAACTACAAATCAAAAATATACATACCACCATGTGACAAAGGGTGAGAACCTGACTGAGCACTCTTATTTTTTTAATTGAATTCTTTATTGGTACATTTTACATATAGCTCACAATCACACTCAGTATTGGAGAATTTGTATCAGTATATGACATGAATTAATTCTCATTTTTACCCATGTCCCAACCCTCTGAGCACTCTTATTTTAAGAACTGTGAGAAAAACACAGCAAACAACACAGACTAATAAAGGACCATAACATTTAGGTTTCACATATGACTGAGTTATGATCACAGCAACGAATTTGGAAAGGTACAGACATTTGTAACTTCACCTAAAATAAATTTGTTTTGAGATACTCTTAGAATTGTTGTATGTGTCGTCTATTATATAGTGTGATCTTAAATGTCCCTCAGTAGTCCCCATTTGGGCACCATTGGAAGCTTATACAAATGTTAAGAGGTGGCACCCAGTGGGAGGTTTTCCACTCACTAAGGTCATGCCCTTGAAAGAAACAGTGGCCCCTGGACCCTTTCTTCTCCTGTGTTTCCCATCCTCGCCATGGGTTGAGTGGTTTTTTTTTTTTTTTTTTTTTTGCTTTTTGGAGACAGGGTCTCGCTTTGTAGTTCAGGCTGGCCCTGAGCTCACTATGGTGCCCAGGCAAGCCGCCGCGAACTCAGCAATCCTCCCGTCTCTGCCTCCCGAGTGCTGGGATTACAGGTGTGAGCCACCACGCCCAGCATTATATGTGGTTACCGGGGATCGAACTCAGG
>PVIC010024394.1:0-26048 GCA_004025085.1 Thryonomys swinderianus | reverse complement strand
CATAGTGAGCTCAGGGCCAGCCTGAACTACAAAGCGAGACCCTGTCTCAAAACAAAAAAAAAAACAAAAACAAAAAAAAATTACAAGGGAAGTTTGAGAGGCTTAGAAGGATTTGCAAGTTTGAGCCCAATTGGTCATCTTACCAAATTAGTGAAATCTTGCCTCTAAGTTTAAAAATATATAAGGAAAGAAGGGCTAAGATAATAGCTCAGTACGAAGGCCTTAGAATCAATCCTCAGTACTGAGGGAAAAAGTTACTTAGGGAAGTCAGAATAATTTTATAGGTCTTTCCTAGTTGTGACTCAAATCTTCCCGTCACCTGTCAACACAGACTAGAACTTTAGGAGACTGATGGTTTTCCTTTCAGAGTTGGAAGACCTGGAATTCTGTTGTCAGATTGTGTTCCCTGAGACTTTCCTTTGTCTTCTTAAGGACCTGCATTTAGGTCTGGTTTTTGCAGGCTGGAAAATGTCTCTCAGTGGCCTTGTCAATTCTTTTTCCCTCAGGTTGTCCGCACAAACCAATGTGCAGGAGAATTTGTCATCACCTTCCCTCGTGCTTACCACAGTGGCTTCAACCAAGGCTACAACTTTGCTGAGGCTGTCAATTTTTGCACTGCTGACTGGGTGAGTCTGGAATGTGATGGGCTAGCAGGAAAAAGCAGGAAGGTTTTTGGGAAGCTGAGGCAACACTACCTCAGATTTGGCCACACTCATAATCTCAAATCTGTCCACAGCTGCCAGCTGGGCGCCAGTGCATTGAACATTATCGACGGCTCCGAAGATACTGTGTTTTCTCCCATGAAGAGCTCATCTGCAAAATGGCTGCATGCCCTGAGAAGCTGGACCTGAACCTGGCAGCAGCTGTGCATAAGGAGATGTTTATCATGGTGCAGGAGGAACGACGCCTGCGAAAGGCTTTACTGGAGAAGGTGAGTGGTGGGGAATGCCTGTGTCAAGTACACTAGCCTGGTGGAGATTGAGGGAGATGGGAGAAACCAAAAAGATGGAGAGTAGTGAAAAGAACTGGATGCATCTAAATTGGAAACCACATTCTATTCTTTGCTCTACCATTTACTGGGAACCTTGGGCAAGTCAGTTTACATTTCTTGAGTGTAAGTTTCCCCATCTGAAAAATGAGAATTATGGTAATGCTTATATTTTTGGACGATAGAATGGATCAGCGATAATGTTTATTCAGTAACTGACCCATAACAGGTAATGGCTTAACAGCTATTCATCGTCATTGGTATGACCTGACATGGTAGGCTGGCATTTGAAATCTCTACTACAAATGATGTAGGTGACCTTATTGAGTTACTTATACTCTCACTTTCTCATTCTATAAAATGAAAATAAATACTGAACTTGCAAGGTGGTCGTAAAGCTTGAGTGAGGTGGTCTTTGTCAAAGTGTATCTGTTACTATCCTTGCAGTGTAGCAGCATTGGTAATACTAATACATCAAGAAACTGACTGAAATAAGGAATGTTGCATAGGAAATGCTACTGCAATGTTTTTGTTTTTGTTTTTTTTTACATTTGGATGCTTCAGTAATTTTAAACCAGGGCTATAGCATTACCAAGTAGAAAACAGACCTACTTCAATACATTTCTCATAAGCAAGTGTCACTTGTGTATATAGATGAGTGAAAGTAGGTTTCAAACTCCATGCCTGGCCCATTAGGGAATTGACTTAGTGAGCGTCTTTCATAAGATTACAAAGGGAGACAGTTATATCTCTCTGGTAGAGTGCTTGCCTAGCATGTACCAGCCCCTAGATTTATCCTCAGCACTGGGGGAAGAAATCCTGAGCAATTATTTGCTGCCTCTTTGTGGTAATACCTTTCTTACCTTTTAGTTTATTTATAACATTCCTGGTGAGCAGAGCTATAGTCAGGCTTTCAGCTGCAATAGCATTAGAAGTCTGGGGCCTCATGGTGTTAGTTGGTGAGTCCCTGTGCTTTTCCAGACATCATTTTCTTTCTCTGTTCATTGCTGTTACTAAATGATGCCCACTGTGGCTGTGCCACTCTATGAGACAGCCAAAGTAAGGAGGAGAAAATAGATCTTCCAACCTATCTTGACATTCAGAATCTGTACACCTTTTTATTTTTTATTTTTATTTTTTAGACAGGGTTTTGCTATGTAGTGCAGGCCAGCCTTGAACTCATAGTGATCTTCCTGCCTCTTAAGTGCTGGGATTACAGATGTGCACCGCTATGCCCAGCATGAATCTGTACACTTAGCCCTTAACTCAGAGTGTTTCTAGATAGTGTTTGTAGTCTTGAAATCTTAAGATGTTTGAGTACTTCCCTAAAGGAGAAGACTCAGTTTACAACCAATTCTGAGGAGTCCATTACTAAAGAAACCTAAGGGCTTCATCTTTGTAACATTGTTGGTTTTGGAGTCAAAATCCTCCTCTGAGACTTAGTTTCTTTCTTGGCAAATATGATACACTTGTGAGATATTTTCTTATCTAAAAACTTTCTCTTGTGTGAGAAACTGAAAGTGTAAATGAGGACCAAAATATATAATAGATACTGTGAATTAGGAAGAAAAGGTTCAAAAGGGTAGGGGAACTGGGGATGAGGGAGAAGGGAAAGGGGAAAAATGAGAAACGGAAAAAATGGAAACAAAGGTTTTGTAAATAAGGGAAAAGAGGTTGAAGGGAGAGGAGGGAAATGGGAAAAAATAAGTTATATCATGTACAAATTCCCTATGATGAATGTTATCAGTTATTGGTAAAATATACCAATAAGCTTAATTGTTTTTTTAAAAATTAAAGCTGCTAATAAACTAGCTAGTAGTTATTGTTGAGCACTTAATTTCTAAGTGCTAATCCACTTAAGTCCTTAGTTGCTTTGTTATTCCACATAACAACCCAATGAGGATGCTGCTGTATCTCCATCTTAGAAGGAAACAGACTCAAAGAAATTTGAATAATTTACTCACAGTCACATATCTAATGAGCGGGAGAGGAGGATTTGTAATTTGTAGTGGGCTCAGCTTGTGCGCTAGTTAGTTGTTAAAGTCAGTATATAAAGCAAAACTCTTTTAAGAGTTAACATTTTCCTGTAAAATCCATAAAGCTGCCCATAATGTATAACATTGTGTTGTCTTTCAGTTACTCCAATAATACTTGGCTTTTCCTCCAGTTTGGGAATGAATTACTTTTTTTTTCCCCTGAGCAACCAGTGAAGTCATTGGTTTAGGTTTGGAAGCTATGTTCTTAGACAAAAGTTGTATCTTTAAACTCCAGAAATGAGGTCACGCAGTTGAATTTCTATAAGCTATGTAGATGCAGGCAGTCTCTCCTGCCTGCTAAGCAGACAGCACAATACCAAGGACATATTTGGTACCAAGTAACTGGAAGCCAGCATCGTTCCCCTGGACAGCCCTTGCATGGTTACCTTTTAAGGGTCTTGTGGTTTACCACTTTTATGACCTTCTCTTAATCAAAAGACCTTTGGTCTTATTCTGAATCTTACCTTATTTTTCTTCTCTATAAAATTTTTTCTGCCTCAGCCCATTCTGATTTTGCCTTGGTGTGTCTTATTCCCCCCATTTTGAGTAGGGCAGGTGTGCTTTATGAACCGTGATCTCCCAACCCTCATGACCGTCAGCATAGATCTGAATTTAATTAACATAGGGTGCTGAGGCAGCTGAGATGGAAGTTTCTGCCACCCTCTCTAGTTTGCATAATGCTTGTGGGATGGAATGTCTCTAGGGTATCACAGAGGCTGAGCGAGAAGCTTTTGAACTGCTCCCAGATGATGAGCGCCAGTGCATCAAGTGCAAGACCACATGCTTCCTGTCTGCCCTGGCCTGCTACGACTGCCCTGATGGTCTTGTCTGCCTTTCCCACATCAACGACCTCTGCAAGTGCTCCAGTAGCCGCCAGTACCTTAGGTGAGCATGAGTCGGTGAGACATGGAGGAAAGTCCAGAGCGGTGCCAGACTTGCCCTTTCTTTTCCTTTTCCTTCAGGTATCGGTACACCTTGGATGAGCTTCCCGCCATGCTGCACAAGCTGAAGGTTCGAGCTGAATCCTTTGATACCTGGGCCAACAAAGTGCGAGTGGCCCTGGAGGTGGAGGATGGGCGGAAGCGCAGTGAGTGATGGGGGGTCAGAGGGACTCCACAGGCAAGTTTTTCTCCCTTTTCTTCTGAACTCAGGGCCTTTCCTCTGCCTTTACCTAAAACTGCCTACTCCTTGCTGCTCTCATTCTGTCTCTAGGCCTTGAAGAGCTGAGGGCACTGGAGTCTGAGGCCCGTGAGCGAAGGTTTCCTAACAGTGAGCTCCTACAGCAGCTGAAGAACTGCTTGAGTGAGGCAGAGGCTTGCGTGTCCCGGGCTCTGGGCCTGGTCAGCGGCCAGGAAGCTGGGTATGGCAGCATAATGTGTTAGATCTCAGCAAGCGTGCTGAGCTTCCAGTCTCTAGGAAAAGTACTATGAGTGGTGGGCTCTGAATGCTGTTGGGTACACAGAACAATAGCAGGAAGTTGTCAAGCACTGTAGCATGAGATGGTCTGGGAGAGGTTGGAGAAAAAACTTAGCATGGAGAGAAGAGCCTCACTGAGAAGAAAGCTAGAAGTGTTTATCAGCACCAGAAGATCGGAGAGGCCAAGGGATTTTGTGTGCGGGGATGAGAGAGTTGGGCAACGTTTAGGGGCAAAAATAGTATATCAGCGTGTAAACCTGAACATAGTTACACAGCTTTGGGTTCACATTAGAGGATGGATTAAAAATTCAGGGGCTGGAGGTGGAGGTGCAACCCAGTGGTAGAGTGCAAGCATATGTAAGCTCCTGGTTCCAACCATAGCACAGAAAAAAAGAAAAGTGCAGTTTTTGTCACCATCAGTTAGTTTCAAGCTCTCTCCACCCCTGAAAAACTATTTGCTCTCCTAATTTTTTTCCTTCATCCTGTGAACATACTTAATATTTAAAAACCCTCTATTATAGTCTTAGCAATTGGGGGAATTCTGAGGTTCAAGATCAAGGTGGATGGGTGTGATAAGGAAAAATGTGAGTCTTAGTAAGGAAATGGAGGGAGGGCATTGGATTTGGCCCTGAAAGCCAACATGTGAAACTCCGTAGCTCCCACAGGGTGGCTGGTCTACAGATGACCCTGGCTGAGCTCCGGGCCTTTCTGGACCAGATGAGCAACCTGCCTTGTGCCATGCACCAGATTGGGGATGTCAAGGTGAGGAAGGATGGGCTGCTGAGGGACTAGGGTTATTCAGGAACCAGAGCATCAGGCCACTTAGGACTCCCTTAGCAAGCTTAAAGTATTTGAGTGAGATAGGATGTACATTTGAGAAAATAGGTGGTATGATGCTGGGGTCTAGTAACTGCCTCTTAGACACAGGATCTGAGAGACAGATGCCAGGAGAATGAGGAAAGGATGAAGAGGCAAGGCAGAGTTTATAGAGGTGCTTGTTGGACCTTGAAAAAATGAGCAAAGTTCATGAAGATTGAGGAAAGTGGGAAGGAGAGAGCAGTGGACACAGTGTGAGCATTAGAGTTTGTATGAGGACTAAGCATAGTACAGCCTTTTAGGACAGAGGGTCTCAGTGCTGAGGGCAGAATTGTTTACAGAGATAAATACAGATTCCTGGCCAACCTCTAGTAAGAGTCTCTAGCAGAGAGGTCCAGGAATATGCATTTTAGCATATTCCTCAGAGCATGTTGATGAGCAGTTAATGTTAGAAACCACTGTCTTAGAGCTTAGAGAGAGCCCAGTCCATATTATACTCCCTTTTCCCGAAAGATTGGAGGGGAAGAAAGTAGTGGGGTGATGGTATGTGTTAGAATCTCTTATTGGGTTCAGCTGAAGTGTTTGTTCTCTATCTTGTGTATTGGTAGGGTATCCTGGAGCAGGTGGAAGCCTACCAGGCTGAGACCCGTGAGGCCCTAGCCTCATTGCCCTCCAGTCCAGTGTTATTGCAGTCCCTTCTGGAGAAGGGGCAGCAGCTAGGGGTGGAGGTACCTGAGGCCCAGCAACTCCAGCGGCAGGTGGAACAGGCACGATGGCTGGACGAGGTAAAACGCACACTGGCCCCATCAGCCCGAAGGGGCACCCTGGCCGTCATGCGAGGACTATTGGTTGCAGGCGCCAGTGTAGCCCCCAGCCCTGCTGTGGACAAGGCCCAGGCTGAGCTTCAGGAGCTACTGACCATTGCAGAACGCTGGGAAGAGAAAGCTCACCTCTGCCTGGAAGCCAGGTGGGTCAGCTCTGCCCTTCCCTTTCCGCCATTACACCTTTAGTTTAGTAGAGAAACTAAAGATGACAGCTGTGGGTGGCCTTGAACATCAGTTTCTGTGTTGGTGTAGGGACTCTCTTCCCCACTTCTGTCCTCTGTCTTGTCTTTTTTTTCCTAAACTCCAGAAACTGTCTCTGATGGTGATGGAGAAGCACTGATGCACTGAATAGAGGACCAGTCCTGTAGGCTGGTACATGCACGTGCATAGAAGCACAAGTAACAGGCAGATGGGCAGATGTTTGTAGAAAGACACCACATATAGGCAGTCTGACAGACTAAAGTCGGAGGTTACACATCTCATATGGTGTGTGTAGGCGCTGTCAGGCCAACAGACTGGCAGACAAGCAGAGCATGAAAGCTATGGCAGAAGGCTACAATGGGTGTGTACAGTCTGGAGGATGCAGAACTGGCATGCATCCACAGAGAGGATACAAGCAAGTAGGCCCAAGCGGCAGCAAGAAAAACGAACATCCAAGATAGATCTGGTGGTCATGCTGGGCTTCTGGGCAGTGACCCACATCAGACTTGAGTACCTCTTTTTTCCTATCTTTAGGCAGAAGCATCCACCAGCCACACTTGAGGCCATAATCCGTGAAGCAGAAAACATTCCTGTTCACCTGCCCAACATCCAGGCTCTCAAGGAGGCTCTTGCTAAGGCCCGCGCTTGGATCGCTGATGTGGATGAGATCCAAGTGAGTTGTCCCCAAACACCCACCCCAGAAGGGTCCAGCTAGGAAGAGATGACACTTCGTTGGGCTGGGTGGACTAGACAGAGGAAGGAGGCATGGGGCGCGTTGTAAGGAAGCAAATTGTGCTTGGTGAGGAGTTGTAGGGCTAACCTAAAGGTAATGGAGGTGCTGGTTAAGATGCAAGGAGGCAGGTAGTATGAGCATGGTGGAGAGCATGTGTCTCAAAGCAAGTGGAGGAGACAAACCACGACAAAAAGCTTATCTGTTGTTCTGGGAGACTGGATGGAGACCTGGGGTTGAGTCAGCGGATGCAGGCGTGCCAAGCCAAGTATGTGGTCCTTAGGACAGTACCTGTTGTTTTCTGCCTTCCAACTGAGTCCAGTTCACCTTGCTGCTGTGGGCCCAAGCACGAAGTAAGCCTCAGGTGTCGGCCCACTGAACTTTGCCTTTCTCTTGTCCCCTTTCTCTAGAATGGTGACCACTACCCCTGTTTGGATGACTTGGAGGGTCTGGTGGCTGTAGGCCGGGACCTCCCTGTGGGGCTGGAGGAACTGAGACAGCTGGAGCTGCAGGTACTGACAGCCCACTCCTGGAGGGAGAAGGCCTCTAAGACCTTCCTCAAGAAGAATTCTTGCTACACACTGCTGGAGGTGAGGCCCAGCCCCTTGACCCACAGCCCCTCCTCACCTGGACTGGCTGTTGCAGACAGTTCATATGAAAATATGGAGCTGTTTTGGAGGAGCGCACCAAAGAGGGGAGGAGTAACGAGGGTATGGGTAGTAGGGAAGCCTGGTCATTCTCCCTCTGTGCCTGCCTCAGGTGCTCTGCCCGTGTGCAGACGCTGGCTCAGACAGTACCAAGCGCAGCCGGTGGATGGAGAAGGAGCTGGGGTTGTACAAATCTGACACAGAGCTGCTGGGGCTGTCTGCGCAGGACCTCAGGGACCCAGGCTCTGTGGTAAGAAGCTTAGACACAGATGGGTGAAGAGCTTGGCGAGGAGAGTGTCTGAGCTGGGTGACCGTGGGCAGGCCTCTTGCTTCCTGAGCTTCATTTTTCCAGCTTTGAGAGTGGTGTGTTAAATGGGCCAGAGAATGTAAGGGAAAGGCTGTTGACGTAGTCTCCCCCTGTCCTGGGCATGGCAGATCGTGGCCTTCAAGGAGGGGGAACAAAAGGAAAAGGAAGGTATCCTGCAGCTACGTCGTACCAACTCAGCCAAACCCTGTCCCCTGGCGTCATCAACCACAGCCTCTTCTGCGGCCTCCATCTGTGTGTGTGGGCAAGTGCCAGCCGGGGTGGGAGCTCTGCAGTGTGACCTGTGTCAGGACTGGTTCCATGGGAGGTGTGTGTCAGTGCCCCGTCTCCTCAACTCCCCGAGGCCCAGTCCCACCTCATCCCCACTGCTGGCCTGGTGGGAATGGGACACCAAATTCCTGTGCCCACTGTGCATGCGCTCACGGCGCCCACGCCTGGAGACCATCCTGGCACTGCTGGTAGCCCTGCAGAGACTGCCTGTGCGGCTGCCCGAGGGCGAGGCCCTGCAGTGCCTCACAGAGAGGGCCATCAGCTGGCAAGGCCGTGCCCGACAGGCTCTGGCCTCTGAGGACGTGACTGCTCTGTTGGGACGGCTGGCTGAGCTCCGCCAACGGCTACAGGCTGAACCCAGGCCCGAGGAGCCCCCAACTTACCCTTCAGCCCTTGCCTCTGACTCTCTCAGAGAGGGCAGTGGCAAGGATATGCCTAAGGTGAGCTGCACAGCCCAGCTCTTGTCCTCAAATGCCTGTCTCCTAGACCCCACCACCATGGAGGCTCCAGCTCTGTCCCTGTGCTCCAGTTTTCAGTCTCCTTTGGCCCAGCCTCCCTGCCCCATTCTACATCTGTCCAGATCCCTAGACTCTGCTCCCTGTTGTCAGCTGTGTCTGCCCTCCTTTAGGAAGTGGAGGGTCCCAGGTTTGGGCTTGGGGGAGGAAGAATAAGGCCTTGTTCTTCAGTCATCCTTACCCATTCTTGCTCTCCTTGGCAGGCCCAGGGCTTGCTGGAGAATGGTGATGGTGTGACCAGTCCCGAGAAGGTGCCCCCCGAGGAGAGCTCAGGTAAGAGAGGTAGGTCTAGATGTGGTGTGGGTAGGCTGTTGACTGGATTTCACCAGACTGACCCATGTGGTTTTCTGCTCTGTCGTGGTGGTCAGGGATAAGATCAAAGGCAGCCTCTAACCAAGCGTGTGTCCTTGTCCACCCCTTAACGCACCCCCCAGATCTGGAACTGCTGTTCTCACTGTTGCCGCAATTGACGGGCCCTGTGTTGGAACTGCCTGAGGCAACCCGGGCCCCCTTAGAGGAGCTCATGATGGAGGGGGACCTGCTTGAGGTGACCCTGGATGAGAACCACAGCATCTGGCAGCTGCTGCAAGCTGGACAGCCTCCGGACTTGGAGCGGATCCACACACTTCTGGAGGTGAGGAGAGAGGTCACGGGCAGGGCCAGGACGTCAGGCCGAGCAGGCAGGGAGCCTAGGCCTGATGACTGGCTCACGACCTGTCTTTCTGCCTGTCTGTGATCACAGCTGGAGAAAGCAGAGCGCCATGGGAGTCGGGCACGGGGCCGGGCCCCGGAGAAGCGGCGGCGGCGGAAGGTGGATCGGGGTGGGGAGGGTGATGACCCAGCTCGAGAGGAGCTAGAGCCAAAGAGGGTACGGAGCTCAGGGCCGGAGGCCGAGGAAGCCCAGGAGGAGGAGGAGCTGGAGGAGGAGACTGGGGGCGAGGCCCCCCCTGGATCCCTCCCCACCACTGCCAGCCCCAGCACCAAGGAGAACCAGGATGACTTGGAACCGGCGCTGGGGGCCCCTTCAGGCCCCTCTGCCCCTTTTTCTACTCTGACTTCCCGGCTGCATATGTCCTGCCCACAGCAGCCGCCTCAGCAACAATTGTGACAGTGGCTGAGCCTAGCACAGACCCCAACAGACACCCCCTGCCTTGGCCTCAAGGATCCTCTTTCTGACCATCAAGCCTGCTTTTTGGAGTTGGGCCAGTAGGGGGGAAGGCCACCCCCTCTTCCTAACACCCCTCTCGTCCCCCTAGTCCTTTGACTTTTATATTCTGACTCCAAGGTATTCAGACCTCAGCTCCTGGGGGCCGGCCCCTGGAGTTCCCATCCCTGGCAACCTCTAACCAGCATTCCCAGACACCTGAGACAGATGGTGGGCAGGGGGGCAACTGGGGCTGGGCCAGCACCATTCCAGATACAAGGCCAGTGGATTTGCAAGCTGGGGGGGGGGCTCCCTTTCTTTCCCCAGTTCTGGCCCTGGCCAAGCCGTGCTACACTAATCTCCCCCTCTTCCTCGCCCTCTCTTGCCTCCTTACCTTTTCCTTTCTTCCTCTATCCTTCTCTTCCTCTTATCCCTTTCCCTTTCCCCTGGCTATTCTACCCAGGAGGAAGAAATTTCACATAGCTGTGCTTACAGTTTTTTTTATTTTAAAGAAATTTGGTTAGGGGGCTAAACAGGGCTCCCTGTGATCTGAAGAAAGCTTTTGGTGCTTGTCCTCACCCCCACCTCAACCCTCCCTTCCTATCCTCCCTGCCTCCTTTCCTCCTCCTGGGTTCCTGTTGTAATAAAAGAAGATTGTTGGTGTGTAATAATTTGTTCAAAAGGAAAACAAAACAAACTTGGTTCCAACTGAAGCCTATTTTAATTTTATTTTATTATTTTCCTCTTGTTAGAAATAAAACCCTTAGCAACGTTTTTTGGAAACACGTTTCTGAAGTGCTTTTCTCTTCAAAGGGGAGAGTGGTACCTCCCTCACCTATCAGTGGAGCAGCTGTAGTGCTAGTAGGACTGCTGGGGCTGAGGCCAGGGAGTCCTGGATTTCAATCCTACCAGCTTGACCTTGGGCAAGACATGCTGGTATTCCCCCAAATCATTTTCCTGTGGTGTTTCTCGGGGAGGTTTTGGGCCATTCGTCTAACCTGCATAGCAGCTTTCCCCAGGTTTATGTTCTTCAGCCTGCACTTTGGTTACCAGAGGAATTTTTTTTCATGTCTTTATTGAGATACATTTTCTGTGCCATAAAATTCAGCTGTTTTAAATATGTAATTTGGTGAATCAAGACAGTTGTTACTAAAGTACAGATCTGATCTTGTCACTCTTGCTTAAAACTGATGTTTCATTACCCTTAAAATCAAGATTATATATGCATATAATCTTATTCTTTCTAGAATGCTCTCCTGGCTGATCCATGTGCTACATTCAGGGACTCATCCCTGATGTTTCCATTGATTCTGATCCTCATGAACGGGGACCAAAGCCCAGATGTATGGTTATTTGCAGTTCCTCGGTTCACTTTTTAAATCTACTTTATTGAGATAAAATTCACATACCATACAGTTTACCTGCTTGAAGTGTACAATTCAGTGGCTTTTAGCATTCAGAGTTGTGCGATTGTCATGCAAAAAATTTTAGGATGTTTTTATCACCCTAAAAAACTCCACTCTAGGTTTTCCTCTTGCTCTCCTCCCCCTTTCCATTTGCATACTCTGGACATTTTATATAAATGAAATTACAAAATATGTGATTCTTTGTGTCTGGCGTCTTTAACTTGGTACAATGGTTTCGAGCTTATTAATGGTCCCATTGTAGTTGGACTAATTTTTTTGTATTCTCAGCCCTCAAAAGTTTCAAGGTGCAGATCCCGGTCAGATCAAGGATCATTGCCAGGGAGTTTACGTGTTTTTTTTTTTTTTTTTTTTTTTTTTGAGACAGGGTCTCGCTTTGTAGTTCAGGCTGGCCCTGAGCTCACTATGTAGCCCAGGCAAGCCTCGAACTCAGCAATCCTCCTGCCTCTGCCTCCCGAGTGCTGGGATTACAGCTGTGAGGCACCACGCCCGGCACTGTGGTATGTGGTATTGATGGCTGGTGGGCGTGAGTCTCCACACCCAGCATTGTATGTGGTTACCGGGGATTGAACTCAGGATCTTGTGCTTGCGAGGCAGGCACCACAACCACTGAGCTAACCCTCCAGCCTGAGTTTACATGTTTTTGTGGGTGTCTGCATACACGTGTCTTAAGGCAAGACTGACCAACTTGCCTCTGATTCATAAAGGGACCCTTAACCATTCTTTGTGGTCCTATGTACTATATGGTTGGAGTCTGCCCAGGATATAAGGGCAGAGAGGAGGAAGAACGTGGAAGCCCTCCTTAAGCCAGCCAGCTTCCTTTCATGCCTGGCTCTTCAAGGACTGCCCAACCTCAGGGTATTGCACAGAGGTACTAAAGGCCAGGTCCCGAGCCTTCACTCAGGAACTTAAGACACTGCCGCGGTACTTTGCTCTTTGCTTATATGTTTGAGAGGTGCCTTTTCCATTTCTCCTCCCCAGGATTTCAATTGGTAGCAAGCTAGTTATGAGTAAGGCCCACCCTCTGGGAGGTTTGAGTGATGGAAGGTCTGCCTTAGTGCTGCCTCATTCAGCCTTTCTATCTGGGCTCTGAGCTCCACAATGAAAGGCCCAGGGCAATTTCAATCTAGTTTCCAGGGTCTACCTTGACCCAGGTGCCAGTTGACGGGGAGAGACTGGCCTTTTGTCTGCTGATCTGTCTGGACTTGATTATGAAAAGGTTGAAAGTGACAAAGATACCTGGGGAAAAGGTTCAACCTTGGCACTTCACTGCCTGTCCAAGGCACCCAGCTGGCCACTAGAAATAGCCAGATGGGAGGGGAAGATGGAGCAGCACCCAGTTGACAGCACTACCAGGCTCAGGGTAGGGTCCTCCTAAGTATGAGCCCCTCCTTACTGGGTTTCAGACAGCCTTTCCTATCTTGGCAGCCCACTGCTGAGTCACACACCTGCTCTGCCCCCTTCCCATGAGCTGTGCAGGAGAGGCTGCAGCCATCATCCTGCAGGACTTGCATCAACCTCTTCCAGAGTGTTTTTGGTTGCACATCTGTCCACATTACTCTCCTAGAAAGAGGAGTGATTACCTAGAGCCTACCCCACCTCCCTACCCCCATGACTGGGGGATGCGAGAGCTGAAGTGAGGGGAGTGGAGGGTGTCTTCTCACCATAAAGTCATTTTTCTACTTCAGAAAGAGTGCTGCACACAAGGGTAGAAGGAACAGCTGTTAAACACTTTGCTCCAGACTCTTCCCTCAGGTCCAACGGAGGTCTTCTGCCCCCTCTTAGCTCCACTTCCAGGCCAGGGGTCTGTACAGTGAGTTCAGAAGGTGGCAGACAGGGGCAGCAGTTAGAGATACTGAACATGTGAGCTCATTTCCTTCTGCATTGCTTCAAGTTCATTGGTACAGGCTTCTACCTCGGACAGTAAAGCCCAAGTTAGGTCCATAACAAACCTTGCTTTTCAGAAGACCTGCTTGAAATTGTAGGAATGAGAAGGGAGAAAAAGTCCACAACAGACCCAAGGACAATGGGCTAGGCCCAGGCATATCAGCCTGGTAGGGCTGGGATTTTCATTATCTCTGAATCAGCCCTGTCTGCGAGTCAGATGGAGCCCATGTTCCTACCAGTCTGACACCCGGAAATAACTCGTAATGGAGGCTTGATCTCTGCTGTTGCTGGTAGTTTGGGAACTTAGCAGTGGCACAGTCCTGTTGGCCTTGGTAAATAAAGCCCCTTTTGCTAAGGTTGTACATAAGCTCCATGCTTGTCTATTAGCTATGCGTTGCTGTCAGAAATTACCTCAAAAACAGTGGCTTCCAGCAACATTTCCTTTTTAGTTCCTGTGGCTTAGAAATATTGAGTATAGCTTAGCTGAGTTTCTATTCAAGGGTCTCATGGGCTGCAGTCACCATCTTAAAGCTCAGTTGGAGAGGGATCTGCTTCCAAACTCATTCACATGCTATTGGCAAGATTCAGTTTCTCGCAGTGGGCCAGCCATATGGATATTTCATACCACAGCTCACAACATCAACTTCCTTCACCAGAGCAATCAAGTGAGATGAGCCAGAGAAAATGTGAAGCCAGAGTATGTCCTCATGCAGACAGAAGTCAGTCTTTATAACCTAATCTCAAAAATGACAGACCATCACTTTTTCAGTATGTTCATTAGAACTCACTAGGCCCAGACCACACTCTCAAGGGGATGAGATTATTATAGTGGGGTGCGAATACCAGAAGACAGGGATCACTGGGGACAGTTCAGAGACTACCATGGCTTGTCCTCTGGTCCTCAGTAATTCAGGTCCTTCCACAGGCAAACCCCATTCCTCCCTCTCAAGTTCTCTGAAAGTTGATCCCCTTACAGCACAACCTCAAAGTCCAGAATATCATGTAAATTAGGTGTAGATAGGACTGTGGAACATTGGGCATATTCCTTAATTATCACTCCTCAAATATTTTTCTCCGTGTACAAACTTGGGAAACTTAAGGACAAGTCTTTCCCTTTACACTCATATGATGGTAGAACAGGCATAAGATAACTGCTACAGACACTGTCCAGAAATGGAGGTGGAAATAGGGATGGGAACACAACAGAGTTAATTGGTCTATAACAAGTCTAAAATCCAGCTGGGAAGATGGAAGTCTCTTGATTAGATTTCAAGTTCTGAGAAAAATACTCCATGGCTCTTGCCTCTGCCTTCTAGGTTTCCATTTCGTAGAGTAGCATGTTTACAGCTGAGGAGTTTGCCCAATCTGCTGCCCCCCAGTAGAATTTTGGAGATCCAGTGGTGGCTCTTCATCTTGTATTGTTCTGTAATCAGCTACCACCAAGCTACAGTTCCATAGATAAACATGGTGGTTCTCCTGTTGGCAGGTTGGGCACTGGATGTAACCTGACTGGTCTTAGTAGAAATCCATATTGTGGAGCTTGTGCTTGCCAGCATAGCTATTTTACTGAGAAATCTGTTGGGCAAGGAAAGGGGTGACAGGATAAATGTTGCCTGACATCTGCAGAACAGGATATCTTGTCTCGTTGACATCTTCCTCCAAAGTTGGTTCTCTGGTGCTTATTGGTAGAACATGAATAGCCTCACACTGTGTACCAATTCCAAGGACGACATCCAAATGCCTTTCCTCTAGATCTCCTTAACAGGATTTCAGTCTTATTCCTTCCAAGTCCTTGACTCTGGATCCAATTCACTAGCAACTACTCATGAATCGGGGGCATATATTTCTTATCACTTATGTGATCAGGTAGTTCCCCTATTGAGAAAACTTTGTGTCCCACTGTCCTTTGAGGTCAACCCTGGCTAAGGCCATCAACCTGCAGCTAACCACTTCTGGCAAGCGCCAACATATCATACAGAAATAAGCCAAAATTGAAAGCTGCATGCCTGAGTGTAAGGGACTCCCCATGAGGCTGCCAGTGCGGGAGGGAAAGGGTTGGCAGGGCAGCATTGGGGGAATATGACCCACCTGCCTAGGCAGTTGACCTGTGTATTTTAGATCTGCTTGTCTAAAGATAATTTCATGGACCTGGTGGGACAGGTAACACACAGGTCACTGATCACACGGATGGGCCGCACAGCTACACAGACCTCTTGGAGTTCCGTGTTCTATTCACTTACAAAATAAATCTTTTTCCATTTTTATTTTTCTCTGCTTTTAGCACTCATCACAATACTACCACTTCTAATCTTATTCTCCATTTTTTTAGTCATTTAAAAATACACTATCATTTTATTCTTTGCTGTTGGTTTTTAGATGAGGTCTTTGATCTGATATTCCCACTTATTAATTTGCTCCTTCTCTAGAGTCCTTCTGTCTGTGACGCCACCTATAATGTGTGCATTTTGAAAATTGTCTAGGAAATAGAAAACCCACCATAGGATTTCTCTTGTGCCTAATGTTGGAACACAGGCTGAAACTTCTTGTATTAATTGATCCACTCTCACCGGTGGACCACAGTGACGGTTTGGGTCACCAGGGATTAAAATTAATAGCCATTGTATTTCAAGAGGCCTACATATTCCGTCTCACACATTTTTACCCCCCCCCCCATAGATTCCTGTGGGAAAAACAGATGTTATACAGACTTTGACGGAAAGGCAAACCAGGGAAGAACCTGGGACTCTCCATTTTGGTGATTAGAGTAGGCCTTCATTTATACTAGAAGACTGTTTTTTGTGGAGGAGGTTGAAATAACAAGTAGAGTTTTATTAGTCTGACCATTCACTTTGGTCCTATGGAAACCATGCTTACTTAGACTTAATTACTGATCTGCACAAGTCGAACCGTTCTGATTACTGCTGTGCTCTGCTGTGCATTATAGGAACCAAACCAAACTTGTCTCTGGAGGTGATCCTGTCAGCCCTGTTGAAATCTTCGAAACACTCATTGCTGTCCACCCCATTCTAGCCAGTCAGAAGAGGCAAAGACCACGTTGAAGGGTTTTATGCACTAGACCTGAATGCAGCTCACATTACTTGTGTTCACATTCTGTTAGCTAGAACTCAGACAATGGGTATATTCAATTACAAGAGACACCTGAAAATATAGTCTGAATTTATCCCAAGGAAGAAGAGGAAATAGGTTTAATGATCACCTAGGCATTCTCTGCCACACTTCATAATGTATTCTTCAAAACCCTTGTGAAAATGATGTTAACATAGAGGGAAAGTTGAATAGTCTACCTAGATTAATCAATTCTAACAATTTTTCTTTGTGTGTGTATGTGTGTGTGTGTGTGTGTGAGAGAGAGAGAGAGAGAGAGAGAGAGAGAGAGAGAGAGAGAGAGAGAGAGAGAGAGAGAGAGAGAGAGAGAGAGAGAAACTTGGAATTGAACCCAGGGCCTTCACATTGAGCTGCATCTCCAACTCATTTTAAATTTTTTGTGATATAGGGTCTCACTGAGTTGCTAAGTGGCCCAAGGTGGACTTGAACTTGTGATCTTTTTGCTTCAGCTTTTTAGAGTGCTAGGGATACAGGCCTGTACTACTAGGCTGAGCAAGCAGTTCTGATAGTCTTGTTGCTTCAAATATTTGGATTACCATGCCTGCAGTGTACCATAGAATTTCTAGCATCTTAACACGGGCTACTGTTAAATTCACATTTTAGCCAATCGATAAAACATCACCTTTTTTGTTTTTGTGTTTAAAAAATCCTACCAGCTCATCTGGGGCCGATTCCATGACTGCAGTATCAAAGACTCCACATTCCTCTCAACCTGTATTACTTGAATCTAGTGAAATTCCTCTTAGAAATATTCATAGCTCTCTCTGCTAACCAAATACACCCAGGATTGCTAATAAGTACATCTATATTGAAAAATTTGACCTTGCCATAATCAGATAAATACTTCATAAGAAAAGGAAATGACAGAACAATATCCCTCATAAATATAGATACAAAAAATGTAGCAAGTCAAATCCAACAGTATTGTACAACATGATCAAATGGGATTTACTATAGGAATGCAAGGTCTTTTCTTCAACATAAAATCTTTCAAGATAATACACCACAGTGATAGAACAAAGGAAATAAAAACGTCTTCTGATTTTCATACAGAAAAGGTATTTCAGATGCAGAAAAAAAATCAGCTAACAAATTCAGTGAAGTAGCAAGGCACAAGATCAACAAATAAAAAATATATACCAGCAACGAATGATCCAAAGTTAACTAAAAAAGCAGTTCTATTTATGATGGCCTCTGAAAGAATACACTGTCTAGACATAAATTTAACAAGAGAGGAGAAAGACTTATGCATACAAACTGTAAAAGAAAAAATTGCTTTAAGAAAGTAAAGAAGAGCCAAGCATGATGGTACAGCACTCAGGAGGCCAAGGCAAGAGGATTGCCATGAATTTGAAGCTAGCCTGAACTACTTGGTGAGACTTTGTCTCAAAGAAAAAAAAAATAAGAAATTGAGCATGGTGGCATATGCCCGCAATCCCAGTACTTGGGAGGATGTGGCAGGAGGATTGTAAATTCAAGGCTAGCCTACACAAAATTAGTGAATTGAAGGCTAGCCTGGACTTCATAGTGAGACACTGTCTCAAAAACAACCCAAACAGCCGGGCATGGTGGCTCATGCCTGTCATCCCAGCACTCGGGAGGCAGAGACAGGAGGATTGCTGAGTTCCAGGCTTGCCTGGGCTACATAGTGAGCTCAGGGCCAGCCTGAACTACAAAGCAAGACCCTGTCTCAAAAACAAACAAACAAACAAAACAAAACAAAACAAAAAAAAAACCCAAACACAAAAAGAAGGTATGGGAATGTAGCTCAGTGGTAGAGAATGTACATGGCCCTGGGTTCTATCCCTAGTACCGAATTAAAACAAAAGATAGTAAAGAAGATCTAAAACAACAGAAAGAAATTCCATGTTTATGGAATCTTCATATTGTTACGCTGTTAGTACCAGCCAAAATCTACAACCAGTATGTACAATGCCCTGGGTTCAATCCCTAGTACCAAGAAAGAAGAAGAAGATATAAAGAAATGGAAGAACACCATATGTCCATGGGTTGAAAGACTTAACATTAAGATGTTAATACCAGCCAAAGTTTGAATATTTACAGGGACTGTAAATATATCTCTTCTACAAAAATGGAGAAGCTGATCTTCAAATTTACAAGGAGTTTCAATAGATGATGAAAAAAAAAACCATAGGGGGGATGCTGGGGGTGCTGGGGAGTGAGCCTAGGGCCTCACATATGCTAGGCAAGCATTTCTACCACTGAGCTAAATCTGCAGCCAACCAAATGATTTTCAACAAGGGTTACGGATCCATCTGGGGGGTGGGGTGAGAGAATAGTCTTCAGATAGTGCTGGGACAACTGGATTTCCATAGGTAAGGAATGAAGCTGGACCCCCTACCTCACACCATATGTAATTAATCTTTCAATGAACCAATGACCTAGAGTTAAGAGCTAAAATTCTTTTAAAAGAAAATGTACAGATTACTCTTCATGATCTTGGATTTCACAACTATGACAACAGAAATATGAGCAAGACCAATTAAACTACTTCATGGACATTAAGTTTTGTGAATCAAAGGACATTATCAAAAACTAAAATGACAACCTAAAAATAGGAGAACATATTTTCAAATCATACATGTGATAAGGATTCATTATGCAGAATATGAAAAGAACTTGTACGATTCAACAACAAAAAGAGCCAGGTGTGGTGTTGCACTGCACACCTGTAATCCCAGCGCTCAGGAGGCTGGAGCAGGCCCATAGCCACAAGTTGCAGGGCAGCCTGGACCATATGGTGAGTTCAAAGCCAGCAAAAACAACAATATAGGGCCAGAGATTTAGCTCAGTGCTTCCGGCGCCTGCCTAACAAGCTTAAGGTGCCTGGTTCGATCCCTGGTAACCACATACAATACTGGGCATGGTGACTCACGCCCACCGACAGTACCACACACCACAATGTCGGGCGTCGTGGCTCAGGCCTATAAACTCAGCACTCGAGAGGCAGAGGCAGGAGGATTGCTGAGTCAGAGGCTTGCCTGGCTACATAGTGAGCTCAGAGCAAAACTGTCAAAAACACAAAAGGAGGGCCGGAGATTTAGCTCAGTGGTGCTGGTGTCTGCCTCGCAAGTGCAAGGTCCTGAGTTCGATCCCCGGTAACCACATACAATTCTGGGCATGGTGACTTACGCCCACAAGCCGTCAATACCACATACCATAGTGCCGGGCGTGGTGGCTCACGCTGTAATCCCAGCACTCGGGAGGCAGAAGCAGGAGGATTGCTGAATTCCAGGCTTGCCTGGGCTACATAGTGAGCTCAGGGCCAGCCTGAACTACAAAGCAAGACCCTATCTCAAAAAAAAAAAGGCCATGGCTATTTTTATAAGCACATGAAAGCCCATGAAAAGATACTCATTATCATCAGTCATTAAGGAAGTGAAATTAGAGCCCAGCGAGATAGCACTTCACATCCACTATGATGACTATGAATAATTTAATTTTTTAAAATTAATTTTTTTTGAGACAGGGTCTCACTTTGTAGTTCAGGCTGACCCTGAGCTCACTATGTAGCCCAGGTAAACCTCAAACTCAGAAATCCACCTGCCTCTGCCTCCCGAGTGCTGGGATTATAGGCGTGAGCCACCAAGCCTGGCCACCATAGATAATTTTTAAAACAAGAAAGTGAGAAGAATTGGAAAGAATATGGAAAAATTGTAACTCTAGTATGTTGCGGTGGAAATGTAAAATGGAGCAACCACTGTGTAAAACAGTTTTGCAGTTCCTGAAAAAGTTTAACAGGACTGGACTATTAAAATGCTTACCTAATGTGCGAGGCTCTGTTTAGTCCCCAGCACAACAAATAAGTGAATAAATAGATAATTTTAAAGAATTGCTGCATGCTCAGTTTGTGATAGTCCAATGTTGGAAACAACCCAAATGCCCATCAACTGGAGACTGGATAAAGAAGATTTTTTTAAATGGAGTATTATTCTGCCATAAAGAACGACTATTCATTTATGTGCAAATGGATACACCAGGAGGACACACTAATAAGTGAAATAAATAGATTACAGATATGCAAATACCGGGTCTTTTCTCTGATACGAGCACCTGTAAATGTAAATGAGTTCTAGATTGTATGATAGTTTATGTAAAATAGGCAATTTCCAAAGGGAATTTGGTGTGGGAACGTAATGAGGGGAAGGAATAAATATGATTTTGAAAGAAAATTAAAGAGTTATATATATAGGGGGTGGGTGGGTAGGGATGTGGGTAAAAATGAGAATTAACGTGTCATATATTGGTACAAATTCCCCAATGTTGTGCGTGATTGTGAGCTATATATAAAATGTACCAATAATGAATTCAATTTAAAAAAAAGAATTGCTGCATGACCCAGCAATTCTACTCCTATGTAACATACCCAATGGAACTGAAAAAGGGGACTCAGATACTTAAATGCTAATGTGTATTGCAACATTACTCATAGTAGCCAAAAGGTGAAAACTACATAAATAGCCATTAACAGATAAAAGGAAAATGTGGTATATACAAATACAGTAATAGTATTTAATCATGAAAAGGATGATGTTTTTAAAATATGCTATGACATGGATCAACTCTGTGGATTTTTTTTTTTTTTGAGACAGGGTCTCGCTTTGTAGTTCAGGCTGGCCCTGAGCTCACTGTGTAGTCCAGGCAAGCCTCAAACTCAGGAATCCTCCTGCCTCTGCCTCCCGAGTGCTATTACAGGCGTGAGCCACCACGCCCAGCACTGTGGTATGTGGTATTGACTGCTGGTGGGCGTGAGTCTCCACACCCAGCATTGTATGTGGTTACCGGGGATCAAACTCAGGACCTTGTGCTTGGTAGGCAGATGCTGGAATCACTGAGCTAAATCCCCGGCCCCATCTTTTAAACTTTTAACTATAACGTTCCCTCAACTTGCCTCTCCACCAAGTACCTATTTTCACCACTGAGCTAAATCTCCGGCCCATCTGAGGATGTTATTTTAAGTGAAGTAATCCAGGAACAAAAGGACAAAGATGGATTCCACCTAAGTGAGTTTATCTGGATTTGGCAAAATCATAGAGACATTTGATTAGAGGTTAACCAGGGGCTGGGAATGTGGGGGAGTAATTGTTTCATGGGTGCAGATTTTCTGTGTAGGGCAGTGAAAATTATTCAAACTAAATGGTAGTGTTGGTTGTACACCATTGTGAATGTAATTAATTGCATCTAATCATACACTCAAAAATGGTTAAAATGACAAAATTTGTGTGAGATACGTTATATCACAATCGACATTGTGTGTCACAATCTGTCATCCACAGAGCTGATTCCCATGCATAGGTTTGACCCTGCTTCTCCTGGGACACACAAGGATCTGAATCTAGAAATGAATCTGGAGGCAGCAAGGGGTGATATTGGTGCATCTTAAGAAAATTTTGCTAAATACTGAGAGGGTCCCCAAGTCATGTAGGACCAGCCCCCATTAGACTGGGGAAGAAAGGCTGCCTCTGCTAACAGGGGAGACTTAGTGAAGGCTGCGTTTAGGGCCTCAAATCTGTCCTACTTTGGTATTTATATTCCAGTTCTCGAGGTCCCCCTATTTCTCTAGCCTTGTTTTCATATGAGAGACCTGGTAGTCCTGTGAATTCAGCCTGGAATCTAAGTCAGCAACCTGCAAGATTTGACTTTATATTTCATTTTATGTTCGATCAGTTCTAGGCCAATAAGTGCTTAAGAGCCAGATGTGGTGGTGCACACCCGTAACCCTAACTACTCATGAGGCTGAGGCAGGAGGATTGCAAATTTGAAGCTAGCCTAAACAATTTAATGAGACCCTTTCTCAAAATAAAAGCTAAACTGGGCGTGGTGGCTCATGCCTGTAATCCCAGCACTCAGGAGGCAGAGACAGGAGGATTGCTAAGTTCGAGGCTTGCCTGGGCTACATAGTGAGCTCAGGGCCAGCCTGAGCTACAAAGCGAGACCCTGTCCCCAAAATAAAAATAAATAAATAAAAATAAAAGCTAAATAGGGGATAGGGATGTAGTTCAGTGGTAGAGTGTTTGCTGTAGTATGTGGAAGGCTCTGGGTTCAATACTCAGTACCACATGCAAAAACCCATTTCTTTTTATATTGTAGGCTTTATTTTTTAAAGAACAGTTTTAGGTTTATAGAAAAACTGAGTATAAAGTACAAAGACTTTCTGTATATGCCCTGATCCCACTCATGCACCATCTTTCTCACAACTACATTTCACAATAGAGTTGTACATTGGTTGTAATTCAGAACCAATATTGACATGGCATCAAAATTCACAATTTATATGAGAGCTCACTCTTGGTGTTGTATATATCTATGGGTTTTGAAAAACAAACAGTTGTATGTATTCACCATTAAAATAACACAGAGAATAGTTTTAATGCCTTGTAAATCCCTCTGTACTTGGCCTATTCATCGCTGCCTTTACCCTAACCATTGACAACCACTGAATTTTTCTGGCTCCATAGTTTGCCTTTTCTAGAATGTCATTTAGGGATCATACAGTATGTAACCTTTTCAGATTGTGTTCTTTAACTTAGTAATGTGTGTTTAAGTTTCCTCCATATCTTTTAATAGCTTGACAGCTCTTTTCAGTGCTAAATAATATTTCACACTTTGGAAGTACCACCGTTTGTTTATCCCCTTCCTGAAGGACATCTTGATTGTTTCAAAGTTCTGGAAATTATGAATAAAGCTGCTGTAGAATGTGTGTGCCGATTGTTATGTGGACGTACATTTTTAACTAAATTGGGCAAATTGCCAAACCATGTGATTGGCAAATCATATGCTAACAAAAGGTTTACTTTTATAGGAACTGTCAAAGTGTCTTCCAAAATGGCTGTACCCTTTTTCATCCCTCCCCGCAGTAGATGAGCCCTCTGGTTGCTCCACATTCTTGTCAGCATTTGGCCTTGTAAATGTTCTGGATTTCAGCTCTTCCGGGAGGTAGGGACTAGCACATCATTGTTGTTTTAATGAGCATTTCCCTGGTGACACACGTGGAACATCTTTTTACATGCTTATTTGCAATCTGTATATCTTTTTTGGTGAAATGCCTGTGCGGGTCTTATGCCTACTTTTTAAATGGGATGCATGTTTTCTTTTCAAAATTAAATTTTTAGAACTGATACATAAAAACTAAACATTGTAGGGCCGGAGATTTTAGCTCAGAGGTTCCAGCACCTGCCTTGCAAGTGCAAGGCCCTGAGTTTGATCCCGGTAACCACAGACAATGCTGGGCGTGGTGACTCACGCCCACCAGCCATCAATACCACATACCACAGTGCTGGGCGTGGTGGCTCATGCCTGTAATCCCAGCAGTCGGGAGGCAGAGGCAGGAGGAGTTCCAGGCTTGCCTGGGCTACATAGTGAGCTCAGGGGCAGCCTGAACTATAAAGCGAGACCCTGTCTCAAAAAAAAAAAAAAGATTGGCTAAAACTTGTCATTTCCTGCCTCAGCCTCTCAAGTAGCTGGAACTTACAGGCATGTGCATCTGTGCAGGGCCCATCAGTTTCAGTTTGTGTCATATGGAATCAATAGGTCAACTGGGAAGAACTGACACCCTTGTAATATTGAAAGCATAAAGTATGAATATAGTTTATCACTGTATTTACATCTTTAATCTCTCTTTAAAAGTATGATTTATAGAACTATAAGTTTCATAAGTACAGTTTTATACATATAGTGGACTTATTCCTGTTAGATTTATTTATAGCAATTTTAGGGAATATATTTTAGAGGGTCTTTTTTTTTTTTTTTTTTTTTTAGTTTTTTGAGACAGGGTCTCACTTTATGTAGCTCAGGCTGGCCTCGAACTCACAGCAACCCTCCTGCCTCTGCCTCTGGAGTACTGGGATTACAGGTGTGAGCCACCACACCCAGCATTATTATGGTGTGTGGTTACTGGGGATTGAACTAGGGGCCCTGCGCTTGCCAGGCAGATGCCACAACCACTGAGCTAAATCACCAGCCCTTAAAGGCTATTCTTTTTTTTTTTTTTTTTTTTTGAGACAGGGTCTCGCTTTGTAGTTCAGGCTGGCTCTGAACTCACTATGTAGCCTAGGCAAGCTTCGAACTCAGCAATCCTCCTGTCTCTGCCTCCCGAGTGCTGGGATTATAGGCGTGAGCCACCACGCCCGGCAAAGCTATTCTTTTTTTTAATTGAATTCTTTATTGGTACTGTTTATATACAGCTTACAATCACACTCAACATTGAGAAATTTGTACCAGTATATGACAGAAGTTAATTCTCATTTTTACCCATATCCCTACCCACCTACAACCCCCACCCCTTATATACATGCTATTTCTTTTTCTTTTCAAATAATATTTATTCTTTCCCCTCATTACATTCCCCCACCACATTCCCTTTGAATATTTCCTATTTTACAAAATATATCATACATTCTGGAACTCATTTACATCTACAGGTGCTCATACCAGAGAAAAGATATGGTATTTACATATCTGTGATCTATTTATTTCACTTATTAGTGTGTCTTCCAGGTGTATTCATTTGCACATAAATGAATGAAACTTGTCATTCTTTATGGCAGAGTAATACTTCTTCTTCTTCTTCTTCTTTTTTTTTTTTTTTGAGACAGGGTCTCACTGTGTAGTTCAGGCTGGCCCTGAGCTCATTATGTAGCCCAGGCAAGCCTCGAACTCAGCAATCCTCCTGTCTCTGCCTCCCAAGTGCTGGGATTACAGGCGTGAGCCACCACGCCCGGCAAAATACTTCTTTTTATTTAAAAAAGCACATCTTCTTTATCCAGTCTCCAGTTGATGGACATCTGGGTTGTTTCCAAAATTGGGCTATCACAAACTGAGTTGCTATGAACATGAGTGTACATATGTCTTTACTATGTGAATCTTTGAATTCCTTTGGGTATATTCCTAGCACGGGAATAACAGGGTCAAATGGGACCTCTAATCCTAGTTTTCTGAGGAATCTCCACACTGATCTCCACAGTGGTTGGACAAGTCTGCAGTCCCATCTTAAAGGCTATTCTTAACAATATACTCATTGAAGGTGACTTACTAGGTATGTTTACAGGACCAGAAGCAGGACAGTCCACAATGGCCATCTGCACCCTGGAGAGCTAGAGGACCCAACAGATGTGCAGTCCAAGACTGAAAGCCTCAGAGCAAAAGGCTTGGGGATGCTGTGCAAGTCTGAGGTTGAAGGCCTGGAAGCAGCCCAGAGAGTCGTTCACGTTGAAAGAGAGTCTGTGTTGAAAGACTGAAGAAACTGGAGTCTGATGTCCATTAAAGGCTATTTTAATTATAAAATTATTGTTTTCTAACTATCTGCTTGTAGATAGAAACAAAATTGATGTTTATAAGTAGCAGACTTTAATTCTGGGATATTTATCTCTATTCTTCAAATATTTTCTCCTGTTTATTTATTCTTACATTCTTTAAGACTAGTACCAAGATGCTAAAAATTTATTCTTAGGGGCCGGAGATTTAGTTCAGTGGTTCCAGCGCCTGCCTCATAAGTGCAATTCCTGAGTTCAATCCCAGGTAACCATATACAATGCTGGGCGTGGTGACTCACACCCACCGGCAATCAGTGCCACATACCACAAATGCTGGTTTTGGTGGCTTAAGCCTGTCATCCCAGCACTTGGGAGGCAGAGGCAGGAGGATTGCTGAGTTCAAAGTTTGCCTGGGCTACATAGTGAG
>PVIC010024393.1:0-26057 GCA_004025085.1 Thryonomys swinderianus | reverse complement strand
AAAAAAAAAACAAGATAAGGCAGAGACAGTCTCAAGATCCCCCCCCACTAAACCCACAAGATCACTGTGCCCCAAAGATGAGCTTCTGAAACACCTGTCTGTACCTTTCTATGTTTTAACTGTAAAAGCGACATCTGCGTGCACCTCCCTAGTCCTCTGCTAAGTCCTGCTTCTGTAAAATGATGCTTGCTTCCTTGCCCTAGCTAAAGAACAACATAAAAATGAAAACAGGGCTGGGGATGTAGCCTGTCTGGCAAGTGCAAGGTCCTGAGTTTGATCCCTGGTACTGTGGGGGCGGGGAGGGTCAAATTTAGAGTCAGAACTTAGACTCTGGCAGGTGATGTCCATCGAGCCCACTGGCCAGTAAGCCTGCCTGCCCTTCCTTTCAGTTCCCGGTGCTGCTTGCTCTCTACTTGGCCTGTCTGACCTCTGTGCCCGAACAGTGTAGCATTCAAGGAAATGCTATTTGATGGTGAAAGAATAAGGCTCTTGTATATACTATGGCATGGCTGAACCTTGGAAACATGCTAATGGCTGAAGCTGGTCCCAAAAGGCCACATGTGACATGAGCCCACTTACATGCAATACCCAGAATAGCCAGGCAAATCCATAGAGATAGATTAATGGTTGCCTAGGTTTGGGACATTGGGGATATGAATCAGGAATTCAGGTTGTTTTGTTTTGTTTTTGTTTTTTTGAGGTTGTGACACTGTTCTGAAACTTTCTGTTGGAGACACTAAAAATCAATTGTACACTGTGAAGTGTACAACTGAGTATGTGGTACATGGATTATATCTCATTAAAGCTGTTTTTCAAAACGTTGTAAGCAACTGTCAAGGGGAAAACCAGGTGCCGGGACTTTGCTTCGTGGGAGGAAGTGGGCAGTGGCTCCGGGAGCACAGGCGGCGGAGGTGCAGGAAGATAGCAGCCTGGGCCTGACCTAGGCCCATGGAGCTCGGGCGTCGTTCTCAGGTACTTGCCAAGCTGGAAGTGGAAGGAGAGGCAGAGGGGAGGCCTTGGCGAAGACAGGCCCAGGGCCTGGCTGTGCACTGTGGCCACATGTGCCATGCCGTGCTCACCCAGGCCTCTGCCTCCCTTCCAGGGCGAGTGGCGGAGTCAGGCTTCTCTGTCCTGCGTCTGACTCGATCTCTCCTCTGCTCCATAGCGCACCTCTGGGCAGGAATCCCCAGGCCCAGGCCACCGCGGGGTGAACAGCTGGGTGAGGCAGAGGTTCTCGGTCTCCGTGGCCCTTATACCTCCCTCCCCCAAGCAAACGGTCCTTCTTAGAGACTCTTGGGAAGGCAAATGGTTTGAGGTCGCAGGGACACAAGGGAAATAAAAAGCTCCTCCCAGTGAGAACACTGTTGTTCTTTTCCTTGACACCGAATCGCCACACACCCAGTTTTGCACTAATCAGGGACAGCTCGTCTTCATGTAGCTGAGCAGGGACAATCTGCCTCCTGACTTCCCCCTGAAAGCCGGCCACGGGTGGCACTCACACTCCGCCTGACCAGCGCAGCCCACAGCTCTGCCCGCTCCCTGGTGGCCCACCTCAGATCACTGCCCTGGCCCACTCATAGTGACTGAACCCGACAGCTATAGTTCCGAAATCTTTCTTTATCCTCTTTTTTTTTTTTTTTTTTTTGCAGTACTGGGGATCGAACTCGGGCCCTTGTGCATCCAAGGTTGGTGTAGTACCGCTTGAGCTAAATCCCCGGCCCAGTTCCATCTTCTTTCAGCAAGTGATCATCAGTTCAGCTTTTATTTTGTTTTGGGGTTTTGCACAACATTTATGGGCACATTTTGGATACACGTAATAACACTCCTCATAGGGAATTTGATATGTACTGTATCTTGTTTCTTTTGTTCCCATTCTCCTTCCCTCCCTTCAACTCCTCACTTAACAAAAGCTTTGTTTCCATTTTTTCCTTCTTGTCCCTCTGTTTTGACCCTCCTTTCCTTTCCCCTCCTCCTTCGGGTCCCCCTTCTCATATGAACACTTTCTTCCCTTTTCCCTCATCTGTTATACATTTTGGTCCTGAACCAAGTAATCTGTTCAGCTTTTGTTCTGTTTTCTCATTTTGGAGACAAAGTCTCACTAAATTGCCCAGGCCGGTCTTGAACTTGGAATCCTCCTGCCTCAGCTCCCAGTGCTGGGACTATAGTGTTCACCACTACTACGCCCAGCCCATTCAGCCTTTTGTTTCAGATACTGCAGGGCCTTCCACAGCGATGGTGTAATGGGCACTGTACTAAGCATTTCATGTGCACTTTCATTTTAGCCTCACAACAGCGACCCCATATTTGGACAGTCCAGTCCCCTTCCCTGTATCCCACAGCTAGGAGGTGGCTCCAAGCCCAACTTTCTCAAGTCCTGAGCCCGTAGTTCAACTCAGGGAGCTGCTGCATCTGCACCATGGGGGCAGTAACCGCCTGCAGCTCCCCCGGAGGTCCAGCCCAGGCCATCTGCTTCCTCTTTGTTTTGGGCAAGAGGCTCCCTCAATTTCCCTTTCCTCCTGCCCAGTGTGCTAACCAATTACAACCCCACCGACCTCAGAATGACCTTCCAAACTCCTCCCAGCCTTAGTCCCTCCGGGCAGCACTGTGCCCTCCACAGCTGCTGCAGATATTGTTAAAAGCCCAGGAGGTAGGGCCTGAGGGTTAGCTCAGTGGTTCAGGCACCTGCCTCGCAAGCGCAAGGTCCTGAGTTCAATCCCCAGTAACCACATACAATGCTGGGCTGGAGACTCACACGCACCAGCCATCAATACCACACACCACAGTACCGGCCGTGGTGGCTCATGCCTGTCATCCCAGCACTCGGGAGGCAGAGGCAGGAGGATTGCTGAGTTCGAGGCTTGCCTGGACTACATAGTGAGCTCAGAGCCAGCCTGAACTACAAAGCAAGACCCTGTCTCAAAAAAAAAAAAAAAAAAAAGCCCAGGAGGCAGACAGGCCCGTGTGTCCTTGGGGACATCACTGAACACATGTGTGGTCTGTGAAAGGATGATGCTTGCTGTGTCTTCCTCGCTTAGGCCATGGATGAGAAGGCATTTTGGAACTCAAGAAGCGTTTTTTCCTAGCTCATATTTATTGCTTGCTTGTTATGTACTAAGCAGTGTGTGCAACCTTACCTATGTTATCTTTTTTAGGGGTAAGTTTTGCTTCTCTCTCTTTCTTTCGCCTCTTTCTCTCTCTCTCTTTCTTTTATTTGCTTGTTTATCTATTTATGTTTAGACAGGCTCTTGCTATATAGCTCAGGCCTTCCAGCTGCTGTGATTACAGTTGTGTGACACACCTGGAGTGAACATTCTTGTCACCTCTCTATTATAGAGGTTGAAAACTAAAGATCAGAGACTAAAGTAACTTGCCCAAGGTTGCTCAGTAAGGGTTATTGCTTGAGTCCCAATTCAGAAGGTTCAAGCGCACAATTTTGTTTTGTTGGGCTGGAGATTTAGCTCAGTGGTTCCAGCACCTGCCTAGCAAACCCAAGAACCTGAGTTTGATCCCCAGTAACCACATACAACAGTACCAGGCGTGGTGACTCACACCCATCAGCAATCAGTACCACATACCACAATGCCGGTCTTGGTGGCTCACACCTGTAATCCCAACACTCAGGAAGCACAGGCAGAGGATCGCTGTGAGTTCAAGGCTTGCCTGGGCTATAGTGAGCTCAGGGCCAGCCTGAACTACAAAGCGAGACCCTGTCTCAAAGAAAAAAATATCTGTTTGGTTTTGTTTTTTTTGAGACAGCATTTTGCTATGCAGTTCAGGCTGGCCTTGAATTTGCAGTGATCCTCTTGCCTCAGCCTCCTGTGCGCTGCCATTACAGGCATGCACCACCATGCCTGTCTGTAAGTGCAGAATGTATCCTACACATGTAATGGTCCTTCTGGGCCACCTGCACTGGGGCTAATCAGGGGCACAGCTAAACTCCTGGAATGAAGACCTCTTTGGAATTCAGTGATGAGGAAGCTGGTTCCTCACCAAAGATGAGAACCCGGGTGCAGAAAGGAAGAGTATAGCAGGACATGTGGACGCCTGTGGTCTTCTCTTCTGGCACCAACTGCCTCCAGGAGGTGCCTCTGAGCAGATGCCCCAGGTTAGAGGCCAGTGGGTGGTCTGTGGCCCTGCAGTGCCCACCCTACACAGAGGGTCATCCAAGGGCTGTATTCGGCTGCTCTCTGAAATTAGAAGCAAGTGGGTTCTGTTGCCCAGGAAAGAATGGGGTGACTGGGCCTCTGAATCGTCCCCTCTGTTTTGCAGTCCCCGCCCTTTTATCCACCTTTTCGTCCCAGGCTTGCATCCTTTCCATGGGGGTTTTGTCTGGTAGTTTTCTCCAGTGCTCCTTCTGGTGGTAAAGATTCATCACTGTACTCTTTGTAAGGAAACATTGATTTTTGGAATTGTGACTGTTTTAATACAACACACAATAGACCAATGAGTTTAGTATTTTGCATCTTCCGTAAAAGCTGATGAGTATGAAACACAAGTGTAGGTTAAGAGGAACCCAACACTTTTTCTGCCTTCTTTCACTGACTGTCCTCCAGTCGCTGGTCGTTAGCACGCTCTTGCTTGCTATAGTTTTATAGTTTCCACACTCCTCTTCCTCTTCTGCCCCAGACCACTATTTCCTTTTTTTAACTTACCGCTCAGTCTCTGTGACGCAGGACGGGCCCACAGGAAGAGGTGAGTCCCCTCCTCAGGCTGGAGGGGTAGCCCACAGTTCTTGCTGACTTTTGCCCTCCCTCCAGAGATACTTCCTCACATTAGCAGTCTCTCCCCTGCCTTAGGAGTGAGGACTGATCCTGGGGCCTCTTGCATGCTAGGCAAGTGTTCAGCCGACCACTGATCTATGCTACTGCTTTTTGATTTCTTTTTTTCTACTTTTTCTTGATACAGGGTCTTGCTAAGTTGTCCAGACTGGCTTTAAATTTGCAATTCCCCTGCCTCAGTCTTCCAAATATCTTGCAGTTACATGCATGTGCAACTATACGTGGCTACATTAACAGTGTGCAAACTCTCTCTGCTCTGCATGCACAGATCCTTGCTTTTTTTTTTTTTTTTTTTGAGACAGGGTCTCGCTTTGTAGTTCAGGCTGGCCCTGAGCTCACTATGTAGCCCAGGCCAGCCTCAAACTCAGCAATCCTCCTGTCTTTGCCTCCCGAGTGCCTCCTGGCACTGTAGTATGTGGTACTCATTGCTGGTGGGCATGAATCACTACGCCCAGCATTGTATGTGGTTACCGGGGATCGAACTCAGGACCTCGTGCTTGCTAGGCAGGCGCCAGCACCACTGAGCTAAATCTCCAGCCCCCCACAGTCTAGTATCTTGTGATACCAGAATACCATTAGCTGCTTTTTCTCTCAGCAAGCTGAACTGATTTTCATTTTTTCAGGTCCAGATACGTTCTGATTCTGTCAAATAAATTTGTTTCTATGCTTAGCTTCTGAAAATAGATTTGGATTAAAAAATGTACTTTTTTAGACTTTCAAAAAATTTCAGTTTTTTTAAAATTCAGTTTTATAAGATTTATTCCTGTGGCCAAGAACTGCAGACCCTGAATATCCTTAGCAACAAAATTTCCCTACCAACAGATCTTCCAGCCTCTCCCTTACTTGAGCCATCTAAACCGGATGTTGACTGCTTTGTCATAGTAACGGCCGGGAGTCCGGAAGCAACGTCAGAGGAAGAGGAAGTGAAGCGGGCTGGCAGCCCACGTGGATTTCACGCAAGTTTCTGGGTCTCTGAAAGCCGGCCTTGAAGTTCTCTCCGAGTCACTGTTTAGGCCTCATGGGTCGCTCAGGAAAGTTGCCCTCCGGTGTCTCGGCTAAGTTAAAGCGCTGGAAGAAAGGCCATAGCAGCGACAGCAACCCCAGCACCTGCCGCCACCGCCAGGCGGCCCGCAGCCGCTTCTTCAGCCGGCCGTCTGGTAGGAGATGCGTTCCGGGGTTCCCCGGTTCCGGGAGACCCCGCCTGCACCTTTCCTTGTACAGTGTCGGATCTGGAGCTCCCTGCAAAGCCCCTTCCCCGTGTAACAGATGCGGGAACTGTCCACAGTGGGAAATGACTGTCTAGGGCGCTAGGGGGTCACAGTTGGGACACGCGGCTACATAACCTCGGGTGTCTTTTTTTTTGAGACAGGGTCTTACTTTGTAGTTCAAACTGTCCCTGAATTCACTGTGTAGCTCCGCCTGGCCTCTGACTCGTGGCAATCCTGCCTCTGCTTCCTGATTGCTGGGATGACAGGCGTGCTAGCCATGTCCTGCTCTTGAGTTTTTTTTTTTTTTGTTTTCTTTTGTTTTGTTTTTGTGGTACTGGGGATCGAACTCAGGCCCTTGTGCTTCCAAGGTAGGTGCGGTACCACTTGAGCTAAATCCCCAGCCCTGGGTCTTTTTTTTTTTTTTTACAAAGCTTTCATCTGCGTGTATTTCCCAGGCCCCTTGAATGCAGTTGCAGCTGACCCCCCACTAGCACGTAACGCCCTTAGTACAGGGAAGCCAAGAGCTTACCTGGGGGGAGGGTCGCTTTTCTCCTTGGTCTTCCCGGTTACAGGCTGTGCCGTACTGACCGGGCAGGCTGAGACCCGAATGCGCCTCTGGGCTTGGGGGCCCGTCCTGGGCTGATTCCTTCCCCAGGGATGTTACAGTCTGCAGTCCGCCAGACAGAGCTTGGGCTGAAGGTGTGGGTCTGACCTTGTGCATCTGGTCCTCAGTCCAGAGCGACCTGACTGTGGACGCTGTGAGGCTGCACAATGAGCTGCAGGCGGGGTCCCTGCCCGGGCGCCAAAGCGAAGACCCGGAGGTGGCCATGGAAGACGACGTGGAGCCAGCTTTCACAGAGAAGTCGTCGGGCACCTTCCTGAGCGGCCTCTCCGACTGCACCAATGTCACCTTCAGCAAAGTGCAGCGCTTCTGGGAGTCCAACTCTGCCGCCCACAAGGAGGTACCAGGGAGGCTTAGGAGGAGGAGGGGCAAGGAGGGGCCAGACTTACAAGTTTTGTTTTCCTCCGGCTCTGGTGGTAGCAGCTGATATTTCTGGATGATGTATCACCTCTGCTCCCTTTGTGAACCCTACATATCACCCAGGTCCTAGGGCAGAGGGAGACAGGGTTTCACCACCTAGGTGGTCTATTCTGGCCTTGAACTCAGATCCTACTGCCTCAGTTTCAGGAGTGCTAGAGTTACAGGCATGCTCCATCATACCTAGCCCCCACTTTCCCTTTTTGTAAGAATTTACATTCTACTGAAGTGTTAAGCCCCTAAGGTAGTAGTATTTTCTACTCCATTGTTTCTAAAACAGGACTTTTCTCTCTTTCTTGTTTATTTATTAATTTATTTTTGGTAGTACTGGGAAATTGAACTCAGGGATTTCACACTGAGCTGTAAACCATCCTTTTCTGTTTTTTTTTTTTTGTTTTGTTTTGAGACAGGGTCTCACTTTGTAGCTCAGGCTGGCCCTGAGCTCACTGTGTAGCCCAGGCAAGCCTCGAACTCAGCAATCCTCCTGCCTCTGCCTCCCGAGTGCTGGGATGACAGGCTTGAGCCACCACGCCCAGCACTGTGGGGTGTGGTACTGATTGCTGGTGGGCATGAGTCACCACGCCCAATATCATATCATTGTATGTGGTTACCAGGATCGAACCACGGACCTTGCTGCTTGCTAGGCAGGCAGCAGATCCACTGAGCTAAATCTCAGCCCTGTTTGATTTTGAGATAGGGTCTTGCTGTTTAGTTCGGGCTGGCCTTGAACTCATTATATAGCACATCCTGGCCTTGAACTCTGGATGACCCTCCTATGTCAGTCTCTGAAGCACTGGGATTACAGGCATGCACCTCCATGACCTTCAAGGCAGTATTTTGTGTTTCTCACACCGTCCTTGAACTCTTGAGCTCAAGTGGTTTTCTGGTGTTAGGTTCCCAAATAGCTGGGGCTGTAGGCAATGGCCACCATGGAGACCAGGCTCTGTGATGTGTGCCTGGCTCTTGTCCACACCTCTCTTGCCTATCTCTCCGGCCATATGAGGAACTGGTTTGTGAAGGAGGGAGAAGAGGCTGCCTGGGGTGAGGTTGGGTTTAAGATACAGCTCAGTGCTCTCTCCCATATGTGCAGATCTGTGCGGTTCTGGCTGCTGTCACTGAGGTGATTCGCTCCCAGGGAGGGAAGGAGACCGAGACGGAGTACTTCGCTGCTCTGGTGAGTGAGTGCAGTTTGGAGGTGGATGTTGAGACAACATCAGTCACCCTTAGAGAGAAGAGAGGTGCCCCCGCCTGTGGGCAGAGGTTAACCTTGGTAAGGGAAAGTACTCCTGTCATGCTCAGATGGCATCTAAGACCGTGGTATTTGCTATGTTGTCCTCCTTCCCTTCTCTTCCCCTCCCTTCCCTCCCTTTCCTCTCCCCTCCCCTTCCTTTCTGTGTCCTTTCCTTCTCTGCCCTTTCTTTCCTGTCCTGTCCCTGTGCCTGTCCTGTCCTGTCCTTACTTGAGACAAGTCCCCCTTTGCAGGCTAGGCTAGGCTAGCCTTGAACTTACAGTCCTCCTGCTTCAGCCTGTCTCAGGTGATGGTATGAACTGTCTCTTGAAATTGAAGGAACAAATTGCAGACAATGGGAGGAAGTTGGAAGAGTGTTTATTGGAAATAATAAGGAAAAAAAAATCTTGATGGATACCTGAGAGGAGATTTTGCTTAGAAGTCTGATGTGCTTTCTTTGTTTTAGACTTAGTAGATAAGCAGTGTTGGGGACTTGTTTTAAATAGATAGCTTTGTAGGTTTAAGATCTAAAGAAAATTAGTTATTTAGCATAGGGAACTGATTACTCTGCATGTTACCCCCCATCCAGCCTTGAGGTCAGAAGAAGCTGCTTACTGACTTAGCGTGCTTTCTTCCTGAGAGAGAATATCCTTATCTCATCTCCTTTCATATTTTAACTTTTTATTATTCTTTTGTTTGTTTGTTTGGTTTTTTTGGGGGGTTTTTTGGGGTTTTTTTGAGACAGGGTCTCACTTTGTAGATCAGGCTGGCTCTGAGCTCACTATGTAGCCCAGGCAAGCCTCGAACTCAGCAATCCTCCTGTGTCTGCCTCCCGAGTGCTGGGATTACAGGCGTGAGCCACCACGCCTGGCACTGGGGTATGTGGTGCTGATTGCTGGTTGATTGCTGGTGGGCGTGAGTCACCACACCCAGCACTGTACTGGTTACCAGGATCGAATCAGGACCTTGCGCTTGCGAGGCAGGCGCCAGAACCACTGAGCTAAATCTCCGGCCCAAACTTTTTATTATTCTTTGACATTTCCGAGCTTGGCTAGCTGCTTGAATTAGCTCTCAACCTGATGGCCTATTTTCCTTCATCGTGTTGTTAGCCCTGAGTGCACACCCGTGATTGCTAAAGATGCCTCTGACTTTACAAATATGGGCCCCACTCTTTTATGATCCAAGAAGCTGTAACTGGTTTTCCACCTGGGAAATTGTGGCCTGGGGGGGCCCCCCAGATCCTTTTAGGGAGTGTACTAAATCAAAGTTATCTCCATTAATGATCCTTTCCACTCTTACGAATTCACCATGGAGTTTTCCAGCAGTCGTGTGATACTTGAAGACAGTATGTGACAGTTAGGGAATTATGCTCCTGTGTTCTTGAGTGTTGGCGCCATGGTTCTTGGCCACGATGCTGCACTGGGCCCACGGCTCTCCTTCGTCTTTCCGATTTGCATAGTATGACACTTTATTCCTTCACACCTCTTTAATCTGGCCCTCAGATGACAACATTGGAGGCTGTGGAGTCCCCAGAGTCCCTGGCTGCTGTTGCTTATCTACTGAACCTTGTTGTGAAGCGGTGAGTCCCCCCTCCTGTTGGAACTGCAGGTCTCTGTGCAGGAGGGAATATGGACAAGAGGAACGGGATTTTTTATGGTGAAAGCATTTTGAAGATGGGTCACACAACAGGGTGTCTATACATAATAGGGCCAAACTGTATAGCTGGGTCGGGCAAACCTGCCTGTAATCCCAGCTACCAGAGAGGCTGAGGCAGAAGGATCCCGTTTTGAGACCAGCCATGGCAGCTGTGTTTTGAGCTAATCCCATTATGTAGTTTAGGCTGGCTTTGAACTCCCTGCATAGCCCTGATTGCTGGGATTACAGACATGTACCACCACATCCAGATAGCCCAGACATTCTCTCAAAGTAAAATACAAAAGGGCTGAGGTTGTATTCAGTAGGAGAGTGTTTCACCAGACAGTACAAGGCCCCAGGGTTAGTCCCTAGTTCTACAAAACGGTTAAGATAACAAGGTTTATGTATGTATATTTTGACATAGAAATTGAAAAATAAAAATGCTAAAGTCCTTGAGTATTGGCATCAGTCTACAACATCAGACTCTGGGTGTGGCTTGAACCGTCCTATCATGGAGTAAGTGCTGGTGCCCGGAGAGGAGCCAGCCCGGACAGTGAGGGGCAGGAGGAACGGGCTGGCATGTAGACCTGCGGCTCGGGGAGGCGGAGAGGTGGTGGTGCGTGGGCAGCGCAGGGAATGGCTCGTGGAGAAGAGGCAGGAAGCAGAGCTCAGACATCTCTGAGCTGCTGGCACAAGGGCTCCTTCCTTGGTCTGGCCTTCTTTACACTACCAGGGCCTGCCCTGGCTGCTCTTGAAAGACCCCTGTGGGGTGCCCTTCTCTGTCCTCCCACAGTGTGCCCAGTCCTGTGCTCATTAAGAAGTTCTCTGAGACTTCCAAAGCTTTCATGGATATCATGTCTGCCCAGGCCAGTGGCTCCACCTCCGCTCTGCGATGGGTTAGTACGTGTGGCTTCTGGAGCCCTCTGACCGATCAGGGCGCGGTGCTCTCAGAGGCACTCTGCCGATCCCGGTCAGAGCCTTCGGGCTTTCTGGAGTCGGTGAGAAGCCGCCCTTTCCTCCTGGCTGGGACCAGGGGAGCTGAGGGACTGCCTGTCTTCCTCAAGGTCCTCTCCTGCATGGCCACCCTCCTGCGGAAGCAAGACCCGGAGGCCTGGGGCTACCCTGTGACCCTCCAGGTGTACCACGGCCTGCTGAGCTTCACTGTGCATGCCAAACCCAAGGTGAGACCGTGTGTCCCTGGAAAGTGGGGGCTGGGCGGGCCTGTGTGAGCAGGCTGGGGGACCTGTTAGGCTCTTACCCACGCTCTACTTTGATTTGCTTAGGCAGGAGCATCACCGTCAGCCCCTTCTGAGTCTCTGGTGCCTCAGTCGGTGACTGAGTCTCCCAGTACGCCTTTACCTTGGCAGGGAGGGTGGCATTATGAGAGGCTGGGTTCCAGAGTCCCATAGACCTGAGATGGATCCTGAATTCACTACTGCTGTGTGACCTTGGCCAGGTTCCTTAATTTTCTTTAAGTCATAGCTTCCTTACCAGTATAAAACGGGGATAATAATTCCTACCTTGCTGTGGGGTTGTGGGGAGTATCCATTGTCTTCAGGTCTGGGACAGTCCTTGCCATGTGGTAGGCATTCAACAAGTGGCGGTTCCCTACCCTGGCTTGTCCAGAAACGTAGGGCGAGGATCATATGATAATTAGTATTATATCATCCCTCACGTCTTCTTCCCTGTATGTTTAGTCTTTCCCTCACCACCTTCCTTCCTTCGCCCCCCCCAACTTGTGGCACTCTTCCTGCCTCAGTTTCCCAAGCGCTGGGATTATTAATGTGTGCCATCAGAGCTGGCTCTTGCTCACACCTTTATGTTACCAGTGAAATGTCACTGTATTAACCACTCTAAAAAAAATAGTAATCTGCCAGTGTGGAGCAGCAGGACTGTAATCCTAGGTGCTGGAGAGGCAGAGGCAGGATTATAAAGGCCAGTCTAGTGAGACTGTCTGAAAATAAAAGTAAACAGGCTGGGAATGCAGTGCAGTAGTAAAGCACTTATCTATCATGAATGAAGCCCTGGGTTCAATCCCTAATACTGCTCCCCAAAGTAATAATCCTGCTTTACTATGTGCAAATTTTTTGTTTTTAGTACCAGGGGTTGAGCCTAGGGTTTTCAAATTCAGCTATATCCCCAGCCCTTTTTAAAGTATTTACTTTGAGTTAGTGTCTCACTAATTCACTAAGTTATCCAGGCTGGATTTACTTGCGATCCTCCCGCCTCACCCTCCCAGAGTGCTGCGGTTCCAGGTGTGTGCTGCTAGGTCCCACTGCAAAATACAGCGGTTCCTTGGTTTATGAAAGCTTTTGTTTGCAAACAATTTGATTTCTTTTCTTTCTCTCTTTCTCTCTTTCTTTCTTTCTTTCTTTCTTTCTTTCTTTCTTTCTTTCTTTCTTTCTTTCTTTCTTTCTTTCTTTCTTTCTTTCTTTCTTTTTCTTTCTTTCTTTCCTTCCTTCCTTCCTTCCTTCCTTCCTTCCTTCCTTCTTTCTTTCTTTCTTTCTTTCTTTCTTTCTTTCTTTCTTTCTTTCTGTTATTTTTCTTTCGTTCTTTTTAGTTTTTTGAGACAGGGTCTTACTTTGTAGCTCAGGCTGGCCCTGAACTCTCACTATGTAGCCCAGGCAAGCTTTGAACTCAGCAGTCCACCTGCCTCTGCCTCCCGAGTGCTGGGATTACAGGCTTAAGTCACCACACCCACTGCTAACAATTTGATTTCTAAACAGAAGCCTTTGGCCAAAGTTGTTTGTTTGCAAACTCTGCATCAGGTGACAAACATGACCACAGCCATCTTTCTCACAGAAGCACAAATGTGGCCATCCTTTCCAAAATGGTAGAACTATATTAAGTTCACAAACTAGGGTACCACTGTACTTTTTTTTTTTTTTTTTTTTTTTTTTTTTTTTTTTTTTTTTTTTTTTTTTTTTTTTGAGACAGGGTCTCGCTTTGTAGTTCAGGCTGGCCCTGAGCTCACTATGTAGCCGAGGCAAGCCTTGAACTCAGCAATACTCCTGCCTCTGCCTCCCGAGTGCTGGGATGACAGGCGTGAGCCACCACTCCCGGCACTGTATTTTTTTTTATCTTCAGCTGTATATTTGTTTATTTTCTGCCACTCAAGTGTCAGGACATTAGTCTCACATTGCCTGCTGCTAACATAGAGTAGTACCCAACTTGATGACACTTGAGATTTGCTGCGTGGTCAAATGACTAAAGTTCTGTCTGAGAGATGATAACACTTGAACTCAGATTACATAGCTGTACTTGCACAGGGCTACTTGGTGAGTTAACAGAGCACGCAGGGTTGTACATATGAGAAGGCCCTGGTGTAGCCCTGTGTATACAGGGTAGGTGTGGAACACTCGGGGCACTGATCTGGTCTTATCCCCCTTTTCTTGCCCCTCAGATCCGAAAGGCTGCCCAGCATGGAGTGTGTTCAGTCCTTAAGGGCAGTGATTTCATGTTTGGTGAGAAGGCCCCAGCCCATCACCCTGCTGCTGTTTCCACGGCCAAGTTCTGCATCCAAGAGATTGAGAAGTCTGGAGGTGGGGCGGCCAGGCCAAGGCCAGGTGGACGAGAAGAGGTGGCCAGTGGGGGACGGTTGGTAATAAACCTCCCCCTTTGTGTGCCAGGTGCCAAGGAGGCCACTACCACACTACACATGCTGACACTGCTCAAGGACGTGCTGCCCTGCTTTCCAGAAGGGCTGGTGAAGAGCTGCAGTGAGACGCTCCTGCGGGTCATGACCCTGAGCCATGTGGTGGGTTCAGAGGCCCTGTGGTTCTCTAGGCCGCTTGGTGGCGTGGGAGGTTGAGGTGTCCAGGCTGCCCATAGGCTTTGCAGTCCCCCTCTAGGCCTGTGTGTTTCTTCTAGCTGGTGACAGCCTGTGCCATGCAGGCCTTCCACAGCCTCTTCCATGCCAAGCCCAACCCAGGGACCCTGTCGGCGGAGCTCAACGCCCAGATCATCACTGTGAGGCTCGGTGACGGAGGATGGGTATTGGTTGACAGGTCCCTTGGGGGCACCAGCCCTGTTGCTTGTCTGTGAGTGAGGTGCTGTGGGCTGGGCAGCCCCAGAGGAGGAGCCCAGTAGACATTTTGGGAGTTGGCAAGCCAGGGCCTTGGCCCTTTCTTGATCCACCTTACCTCATAAATGATTTCAGCAAGGTCTGTTGAACAGGGCTCTCAGGCTTGTGCAAAGGCCCTGAAAACTGCAGAGTCTGTGTGAATTGTGTGCCTAGTATGTTTCTCCCGGGACGGGCATGTGAGCTGCCATATTCCTGCTCCTGCAGGCTGGGCTCTCACAGCCTTGGAGCTGAGGGGTCGTGGATTGGCAGAGCCCAAGATCTGGGCATTCCTGCTGACAGCAGGACATCACTGAGGCCTTGAGGCTGGGAAGATGTCCGCATTGGGGCTGTTGCTGCTTGCCTGGGTAGTCACGCTTGTCTTCCCTGCCTCGCCTCCAGGCCCTGTATGACTACCTTCCCAGCGAGAATGACTTGCAGCCCCTCCTGGCCTGGCTTAAAGTCATGGAGAAAGCCCACATCAACCTGGTCCGGTAGGAGCGTCCCTGCGGGTTAACAAGTCGCATGCCACTGTTGCAAGGCAGATGGGTAATGCCACTGAGGGGCCGGGGCAGGTGTCAGCCCAGGTTTGCTAGACCACGGTCTTTGTCCTGTTCCAGTCCACCTTTCACCCGCAGAGCCGAAAGTGGCAAGATCACCTAGTTTGCTAGTACTGGTTGAAATTTATCCTGTAGGAGCATGCCCGCGGTTGTGCCCTGGGATTATGTCCTAGGATGTTTATAGTAGACAGTGGAAAAAACCTAGAACAACCTAAATGTCCCATAGGGTGTAGACGGTGAAATACTGTACAGCCACTAGAAATAATGCACTAAGTGTGTATATGCTTCCATGGAAAGAACTCTAAGCTGTTTTGAGCCAGATTGTTGGTGTAAATCTAAGCTTCATTGTACCACACTGTTTAGGCTTTGGCAAGTTACTTAACTTCTCCCTTGTTTTTCTTATGTATAAAATAGGAATGGTAATGGGACTTCTCATTAATTTTTGCAAGATTGAAATGAATATATGTTGTAATATTAGTGGTGTGTAGTGTTATGCAAGTGGTTTTTTTTTAATTTCCCTGTGCTCCAGAATTTCTTTTTCTTTTCTTTTCTATTTTCTTTCTTTCTTTCTTTCTTTTTTTTTTTTTAACAAATGTTAAGCAGTTTTTTTGTATGTTTGTATACGTGTAAAAGTTTTGGGAGAGCGTGTAAGAGCTTTACTTTGATTCTGCCCTGGCCAGAGGGAAATGTTAAAGTAACCATGGCCCTCATTCTGTACCTTGAAGACCTGTTGGGAGTTTTTTTGTTGTTTTTTTTTTTGAGACAGGGTCTCGCTTTGTAGTTCAGGCTGGCCCTGAGCTCACTATGGAGCCCAGGCAAGCCTTGAACTCAGCAATCCTCCTGCCTCTGCCTCCTGAGTCCTGGGATTACAGGCTTGAGCCACCAAGCCCAGCATTTGTGGTATGTGTTACTGATGGCCAGTGTGCATGAGCCACCACACCTGGTATTGTTTGTGGTTACCAGGGATCAAACCAGGGCCCTTGTGCTTGCTAGGCAGGTGCTGGAACCACTGAGTTAAATCTTCAGCCCCAGGATTTTTTATTTTTTTGAGACAGGGTCTGGCTTTATAGTTCAGCCTGGCCCTCAATTCACTATTATATGTGGTTACCGAGGATCAAACTCTGGACCTTGCTGTTGCAAGGCAGATGGGTAATCACTGAGCTAAATCCCTGGCCCCCTGTTGGGATTCTTGTTTGTGGTTTGCTTTTTTTTTTTTTTTAATAGCCTTATGTAGTTCAGGCTGACCTTGAACTCGCTGTGTAGCCCAGGCTGGCCTCTGGTCGCAGTCCTCTCAGCCTCCCAAGGCTTCTAGGCAGATACCACCGCACCTAGTTTTTGTTTGCTTTTGAGATGGGGTGTCTCCCTATGTAGGCTGATCTTGAACTCACTATGCAGCATAGGCTGCCCTTGAACTTGCAGTGATCCTTCTGCCTCAGCTTCCAAAGGGCCAGTATTACAGGTGTGTTCCACCCCGCCTGGCCTGTTTGATATTTTTACCACATATATTTATTACTTTAAACACAGTATTTTTAAACTGATAAGAACAGATACTACATTTGATCTTAGCTAAAAGGCCGAGAAACAATGCAGATAGTACTTTTAATGAATGACCACCCTCCGACCCCCCCCCCCAGCCTCCATAGAGCCCTGGAGGGTGTTGGTAGTGTTTGAACTGGGCTTGTGAGGATTTGGCCTTGTTCGCCGGGTCTGACCCCTCAGAAACCTTTTGTCTTGACAGGTTGCGGCGGGACCTGGGCCTGGGCCACCTGGGTCGCCTGTTTGGAACTGTGATGCCTTGTCTCCTCTCCCCTCACTGGCAGGTGGTGACAGCCGCCACACATAGCTTGAAGGTACTGCAGGAAGCAGGGAGCCCCGGGCTTAGTTCACCCTGGGGCCCCGCGTGATCTCCTTTGGGAGGTGGCTCCTCAGAAACTTCAGCAAGCAGTCACCTGGGAGGGATGGGGGGGGCCTGAGCGGCGGCCTGACCCAGGGCCTGCGTGGCCCCTTGTAGGAGATCCTGAAGGAGTGTGTGACTCCGCACATGGCTGACATTGGCTCAGTGACCTCTTCAGCTTCGGGTCCTGCCCAGTACATTGCCAAGATGTTCAGGTGAGAACACGGTGCTGTGTTAGGAAGGGATGAGGGGAACCATGTAGAGAGTTTATGTAGTGGCTGGTGCTCCGTCTAACACTCGTGTGGACGGCACATCCCCTAGTACCAGTGGTCTTTGGCTGGGGCCATGTACCACACCTGCAGCACTCGCACAGTTCAGATTCGCTTCCGTCGGGGGAGGTGCCCTAGGGTGGGATGTAAGTATGGGCCCTGGACTCCTGTCCTGGAGCTCGCACCCCCTTGACCTGACCCTCAAACCCCCATCCTCACTGTCTGCATCATTCAAAGGGGACAGCAGGGAGTATGTGGGTTACTTTCTGGCCAGTACTCAGGACACAGTTAAATAGTGTTCAGTAAATCGAAACTGCTAGGGATCCTTAAAGGTACTAGGAAGGCAGTGTAACCCCTTTTTTATAGAGAGAAAACGGAGGTCCCACCAGAACAGGCTGACCCCTAGTAAGAATCTTTCTCACTTGCTGTGCTGCCGTCCACACCTGTGAGGAGCCGGCACCTGAGTAATCCCAGGAAAGCGGCTGGAGTCCTGGTGTCCCCTCTGGCTCTGTCCGCTCGGGTCTGTGATGTGGGACACTGGGGACTGTTCCTCAAGCGGCCAGAGACACCTGTGCCTCTGGGGTGGAGTTTCAGGAAATCGCAGGGAATAAACTTCCCCACCAGCCACACTGTTGCTTGCAGTGACACCCATTGGCTCTGACTGCTTACAATCTCCAGGTGGGTGAGGGGTGGAGTCTGCCCAGGTGTACGGAGTCGGGAGCGGTTTTCCCTTCCGCCTGGGCTCCGATTCCTCCCCTCCTCCTCGAGGACTGGCACAGAGCATGGACTGGGGACCCTCCCTGTGGCCACTGCCAGGTCACTTAAATCTCTGCCTCCCCCATGTAAAGACGGGAAAGATTGCCTACCATGTTACCACGTCACAGTTTTGCTTTTGTTTTTCAATTTTTTTTTGCCGTCCACTAGGATTTATGTTCCAGCATGACGGGACCAGTGCCCTGATTGCCCCCAAAAGGCTTTTCTTGAAGTGCTAGGAGCCTGTAAATTAAACCCAGCAGTGGTGGCCACATGGGCATCTCCAGAGTGTTACTTGGGAAACTGACATTGGCTGCCCAGTACATCTTGGGACACGTCCTGATTGGCCAGCTCCGAGTCTGTAGCTCGTGGTGCCACCACAGATAGTCCCTGGTTGTGGCCCTAAGGGCTTTGATCGGCCAACTGTGTGTCTCCCTGGCAGGGCCGTGGAGGAGGGCCTGACGTACAAATTCCACGCGGCCTGGAGCTCCGTGCTGCAGCTGCTGTGTGTCTTCTTTGAGGCCTGTGGGAGGCAGGCCCACCCTGTGATGAAGAAGGTGAGCTGGGCGCCGCTGGGGCCAGGGCAGACGGGGGCGCTCGGGGCCGTGGGCTCCCGGGAGGGCCCTGTGTCTGCTCTACCTGCCGCGCTAGCCAGGGCCACTGCCTGTGACAGGTGCCCAGTGCTGTGTTGTCGGAAGGCGACTGGGCACCGGGGAGGGATGGGAAAAGGTCCTGGAGCCTGGACTAGGGTCCCAGGCGAGCACTGTGCCCCGAGCTGCACCCTCAGCCCTGCAGGCGTCTCTCCCGGGTAACCTCCTGTCCCCTTGCTCAGTGCCTCCAGTCTCTGTGTGACCTGCGCCTGTCCCCTCACTTCCCGCACACGGCAGCCCTGGACCAGGCGGTGGGAGCTGCAGTGACCAGCATGGGGCCTGAAGTGGTCTTACAGGCCGTGCCTTTGGAGATCAATGGCTCCGAGTAAGTGTGACTGTGGTTGCCCTTGTCCAGGCCCGGAGAGCCCGGTGGCTGGCTCTCTTCCCCGGTCCTCCCGGGGACAGTATCTGCCAGTCTGTCCAGAGGCCCTTCAGGCTGTCGGTCTTCCTCATGGAGTCCTTGCCTTCCTCTTCCCAGGGAGACTCTCGACTTCCCACGGAGCTGGCTGCTGCCTGTCATCCGAGACCATGTCCGTGAAACACGACTCAGTTTCTTCACCACCTACTTCTTGCCCCTGGCTGCCACCCTGAAGAGCAGAGGTACGGAGCCCTTGCCTGTGCGCAGCCAGAAGCCCACTTCCGGTGTCTCTGCCGAGGGTTGGAGGACAGAGTCCTCACACCCTGCCTTCAGGACATTGAGGAGCGTCCCTCTGGCCCTGGGCATGACCAGGCCTCCCTCCCAGGACAGCTCGGGCCCTGGTGGTGGTGGGCATCTGTTCCCCTCTCCCCCTCCTGTGGAACTTGCACTTGGGTCTTTTTTTTTTTTTTTTTTTTTTTGAGACGGTCTCACTTTGTATCTCAGGCTGGCCCTGAGCTCATTGTGTAGCCCGGGCAAGCCTGGAACTCAGCAACCCTCCTGCCTCTGCCTCCCGAGTGCTGGGATTACAGGCGTGAGCCACCACACCCGGCTCACTTGGGTCTTCTTGTTCCTTCTTGGAGCACAAGAAACAGTTCTGCTCCCTCTTCCTCATGAGAGCCCTTGAGATAGGCTTCATATCTTTGGATGCTTTGTTTATGTGTGATAGTTGCTGTTAAGTACCTTTGGTTCTGCATCTGCAGATTTAAGCAACCACAGGTCAGAAATATTCAGGAAAATATTGTATCCTGATTGAGTGTGTACAGTTTTATTTTATTTTATTTTTTATTATGAAATAGGTACATTTTATATGCACGTCATGATCACACTCAACATTGAGAATTTGTACTGGTATATGACATGACTTAATTCTCCTTTTTTCCTATCCCCTACCCACCCTACAACAAAGTCTTTTTTGGTGTTGTTTGAGAAGGTCTTGTTATGTCCTTCATGCTGGCCTTAAACTCACTCCATAGCCAGGCTGGTCTCAGGGATTATAAACTTGTGTCGTCACACCCAGGTTTTTTGGAAGTTTTGTTTTTTAAAGATGGTCTATACCCAGGCATGGTGGTGCATGCCTGTAATTGGGAAGCCAAGGCAAAAGGATCACTGCAAGCTGAGGCCAAGCTGAACTACACAGTGAGACCCAGTCTAAAAAAAACAAAACAGATAGTGTCACTGCGGAGTTGAGGCTGGCTTCAAACTTACTGCATAGCCCAGTCTGGCCTCAAATTTGTGATCTTCCTGCCTCAGCCTCTTGAGTGTTGGGTTATAGGAATGCACCATCATACCTGGCTCAAATATTTGCTGCTTATTATTATTCCTTCAACCGTACAGTATAATACTTAGAGACAGAGAGGTGGTGTGGTGTGAATGTGTGTTGGCAGGGATTAAACCTAGGGCCTTAAGCATTTTATCCAGGCACTGTACCACTAAGCTCTGCCCCCAGCCCTAGAGATGATGTTATGGTTAAGATTATGTAGTGCCTAGGAGTGGTCACCTACGTAGGCATCGGTCTTGAGGAAGTAGATGAGTCCATGTATACGTATATGCAGAGGTGTTCCTAGCAGCATGGTTTCTACTAGCAAGAGTGACACTACCTCCGTACCCTTCGTCAGGTTCCAGTTAAGCTAGCTCTTGGAAAATATCACTTTGGGGTTCAGTATGGTTGTTATAAAGCAAGTGAGAGCCAGCCTTGGAGGCTCAAGCCTGTAATCCCAGCACTCGGGAGGCAGAGACAGGAGGATTGCTGAGTTCGAGGCTTGCCTGGGCTAGATAGTGCGCTCAGGGCCAGCCTGAACAACAGAGCGAGATCCTGTCTCAAAAAAAAAAAAAAAATGAGAGAGTTGATAAAATCAATTGTGAGTTGAACAGGCTAAATTCCAACTTAGCCAAAGCACAATTTGATGAGTAGGAAACATTTTCTAAAATGCCAGGGTCTACACTTCATCTGTAAATGGGCAGGATAATTATACTGTGAGGATGCAATGAAATAACGGCCTGAAGTATTTATTACATAGACTTTAACTTAGGACTTAGTAACTGTTACAAACATTGTTTGTCAAGTAACCAACATTCCAAAATGATATATGTATAATATATGCATGGCTGGGGGAGTGAGATTATGGAGAGATATCCACCTTTTGTTTTCCCTAATCTGTTTCAGTTTTTGAATCATAGTATTATAATTTAATCTGTGTGGAGGGGAAATCACCGGTATTCCTCTCCCCGGGATTGGGCTTTTGGCTTTGGTAAAATGAGGCCAGTTGGCCAGGTTGGTACCCAGAGTAACTCCGTGTCTTTGTTGCATGCACCAGCCACAGAGCTGGCCCAGGCAGGCAGCACCGTGGAGTCCAAGATCTACGACACGCTGCAGTGGCAGGTAAGGGTCAGCTCCAGGGAGGGGCGGTGCAGAGGGAAGAATCACAGGCTTCTGGGGTCACTGTCCTGTGTCATCTCCTTCCTCCCTAGATCTGGACCCTCTTGCCCGGGTTCTGCACAAGGCCCACGGATGTGGCTGCCTCTTTCAAAGGTCTGGCGCGGACCCTGGGCACAGCCATCAGTGAGCGCCCAGACCTGAGAGTCACTGTGTGCCAGGCCCTGCGCACCCTCATCACCAAGGGCTGTGAGGCAGGTACGTGGCCCTGCTGAGAAGGTGATACAGTCCCTGGCCATGTCCCCTGGCCACCTGCCCCTTCACTGCCTGGCAGAGCTGCAGAAACCAGTCTGTAGTGCCCAAGGCTTGAGCTGGAGGCAAAGATCTCCTCCCACCCCTCGCCGCCATCCCACCGTGCTGATGGCTGCTGCGGGTTTGTGCCTCGGTGTCCATGGCCCCAAGACAGGAGCCTGGGACTGTCTGAACCATCATGGCACCTTGATGTCTGCCCTGGCCTCAGCCTCTCCTCCCAGAGAAACTGCATCCACGAGTTTGAGGTCCTGCCACAGCATCCCTGAAAGGTTGTCTCTGACTACAGCCCCAGTGGCAGCTCTGTCCCCCATCAGTGTAAACTTTGGCCCTCCTGCCAGAGGCTGACCGAGCTGAAGTAAGCCGCTTTGCCAAGAACTTTCTGCCAATCCTTTTCAACTTGTACGGGCAGCCTGTTGCGACAGGGGACACACCAGCTCCTCGCCGAGCCGTGCTGCAGACCATCAAAACTTACCTCATCATAACTGAGACCCAGGTGGGTTGGAGGGGGGATACTCTCAGGTCGGCAGCCTCGGGCTGGCCTTTTGGAAAGGCCGAAGCCCATGTGCCAGGCTCACATGGGTCTCTGCCACGCAGTAGTGGCTTGGGCTGAACTGGAGCCTCCTGAGCAGCGGGGAGATGGCTCTGGCTCCTGCTTGTTGTGGCTGCTCTATTTTTCTCTCCTCGGGGTTGCCAGCTGGTGAATGGCTTCCTGGAAAAAGCTACAGAGAAGGTGCTTGACCCTGCCAGCTCCGATTTCACCAGGTAATGTATTCGGGGTTCCTAGTTGAGTGGGGGATTATCTAACAGAACCCCTGTTAGCTATGAGTTGAGTGACCTTAGACAAGTTACTAAGCCAGCCACCTGTGCCTGTGCGTTCTGGTGTATAAATGATGGTAGTCCCTACACCAAGGCTTTGTGAGCACGGAAGGAGGTGGTGTGTGCAAAGCACCGGGAATAGTGCCATCGCACGGGGAGCACTCAGTGAGGGGCTACCTGGGGTCCCTCTCGGTCCCTCCGAGGTCCTTCTCCACACCCGGACTTGCCCCGCGTTCTGCAGCCTCCAGACGTGAGCACGGGTAGCTCTGCCCTCCTCGAGTCCTCCTAAGCCCTCTGCCTCCTGCCTTAAGCAGATTGTCTGTTCTGGACCTGGTTGTGGCCTTGGCTCCTCATGCAGGTGAAGCCGCCATCAGCAAACTGTACTCCACCATCCGGCCCTACCTGGAGGTGAGCCCCGCACAGCCTCCCTGGGGGAGAAGGGACGGGGTCCGGGAGGTGGGGCCTGTCTTTAGTCCTCATTCTGTGTCGCTGAGATATCAGCCCTGTGGCTCACAGCCACAGAGCGCTCAGACCAGCCGTGGCCCCTGGAAGCTGCCCTGCCCGAGGAGAGGTGATGTGGGGACACAGAGGCCCGGGTAAGAAGAGTGACGGCGCTAGCTGCCTTGGGGCCTCGAGGAGCGTCAGGCGGAGGACAGGAAGGCTGTTCCAGACCGAGGCGGCAGCAGCGAGCAGCGCGTCTCATGGCAGCCCTGTGCCTGGCGTGGCAGCTAGCATGCGCTGTCCAGACCGTGCCAGCCCTCTCGTCAGACCTCACGAGCCCCCCAGGAGCTGGCAAGATGAGCTGGACGGGCTGGCCAGAGGTGCGCTGGGAACGTCGCTGGGTCCCGGGCCCCTTTCTCACCTGCCCCTGTCCTCTGTGCACCCCTCGCAGAGCCAGGTCCACGGGGTACAGAAGAAGGCCTATCGCGTGCTGGAGGAGGTCTGTGCCAGTCCCCAGGGCCCCGCGGCCCGCTTCGTGGAGAGCCACCTGGATGACCTGAAGAAGACCCTGCTGGACTCACTGCGGAGCACATCCTCGCCAGCCAAGAGGGTGAGGTCGCGCTGGCTGCCTCCTGCGCCCAGGGAGGGAGGGAGGGAGGGCGATACCGAGAGGCCACCGAGGCTTGAGGGTCCCAATGGTTCCCCTGCACACAGCCGCGTCTGAAGTGCCTCATACATGTTGTGAAGAACCTCTCAGCTGAGCATGAGGAGTTCATCGCCGCGCTCATCCCGGAGGTGAGGCCTGTGGAGGAGGATGCCTGTGTGCTGTGGGGAGTTGCTGGAGAGTGGCTCCGCAGCCTGTGAGAACCTGGGGAGGGCAGTGAGGGCATGCTTGACTTGCTACCTGGGTACAGGGGTGCCTTTACCTATCTACTTGTGCTTGGGCACGTGGTGGGGACCTCTGGGAGTGACTGCCAAGGTGCCCTCTGGCCTAGGTAATCCTTTGCACCAAGGAGGTGTCAGTGGGCGCACGGAAGAATGCCTTTGCCCTGCTGGTGGAGATGGGCAGGGCTTTTCTGCGCTTTGGCTCCAACCAGGAAGGTGAGCTGGGGAGCACAGGCTGGGGTAGACCCTGCTTAGAGGCTGGAGACCAGTGCTCGCAGCTACTGGCCAGACAGAAAAGGTGGAGAGTGCTCCTGCCTGGCCCTGGCCCTGGCCCCTCCTCCCTGGGACCCTTTTGTTCGTGTGATACTTGTCTTGTCTCTGCCCGCAGAATCCCTGCAGCGCTACCTCATCCTGATCTACCCTGGCCTTGTAGGCCCAGTGACCACTGTCAGTTGCAGCATCCTGGCCTTGACCCACCTGCTTTTTGAGTTTAAAGGTAAGGATTTGCTTCTGTGAAGGCCTGGAAGGGCCTTTCGGTAGGAAACTGGCCTCATGTACCCATGACGTGGTCAGAACAGGGAGGATACCACAAGCAGGAAGAGGTTAGTAAAGTTACTCACAATTTCACATGGTTAAGCAACTTTACTAACCTCGAAGAATTTCTGTTTCTTGTTTCCGAAGAATGGGGAGAAATAGTATTTACCTCAGGCTTGCCAAGGGACACAGGCCAATCGTGGAGGGCAGTCACAGCTGTGCCAGCGCACAGGCTCCAGGTCTTGGCCTGGCAGGGCCAGGTGGCGGTTGCTGCTTCCCTGGGTGGTGGCATCTTAGGTCTGGGGGATCTTGGTGCCTGTGACAAAGTCTCCTCCTCACAGGCCTGATGGGCACCAGCACCGTGGAGCAGCTGCTGCAGAACGTGTGCCTGCTGCTGGCCTCACGCACCCGTGACGTGGTCAAATCTGCACTGGGCTTCATCAAGGTGGCCGTAGTGGTCATGGATGTGGTGCATCTGGCCAAGCACGTGCAGCTCGTGGTGAGGACACCTGGCAAGATGGCCTCTGAGGTGTCAGCATGGAGCTGTGAGCCTCAAGGCCAGCAAGCTTCAAATTTTTCCTTTCGTTGTAGCCACTTTATATGGTATTGGGTCATTAAGGAGCTCTGGAAGGGATTTGTAGGGTAATGCCAACCAACCAGCAGAAGAAAGTCAGGGGCACAGTGCCTGGGCTGCCTTTTACTGCCTCTGTGCGCACTGGCCTGAGGCTGGGCCTCTGCAGAGCAAAGAACAGTGGCAAAGATGCCCTTGTTACACAGATGGGGAAGTGCAGGCGATGTCCACTGCTCACACACAACCCGGACAGGGCCGGCGAGCGCTGCAGCATGACAGGAGGGCTGCGCGGGACCAGGGGCAAAGCGTAGACCTGTGGGACTAGAGGAACTACAGGGGATTCCTGCTTCTTCGGCTGCACAGCCGCCATGGACCCTGTGCCTAGTTTCCTCATCTGTACGCTGAGCTGTTCTGAGGGTTCAGTGAGAACATCCATAGAGCGCAAGCGCTGTTCGGCAACCAGAACGGGCATCTTGGAAGTGTGGCAGGGCTGGTTGTGAAGGTGGATTAAGGGGAAAAAAGCTGGAGCTGCTCGCTTTTCAGAAGCACGATCGGATCGATGGTTGGACCAGAATAGGGCAGCCAGAACGCTACCCTCTTAGCTCTGTCCCTTGTCTGAACAGCCGGGAAGGACGGGCAGGGAGAGAGGCACACTAGCCTGCTAACACTGCTCTGCTCTGCCTGGCAGATGGAAGCCATTGGGAAACTGTCAGACGACATGAGGCGGCATTTCCGAATGAAGCTTCGGAACCTGTTCACCAAGTTCATCCGCAAGTTTGGGTCTGTGTGCTGAGCGGGGCTGGGGACAGGCATAGAGTCAGCCCCCCAGGAGCGGTAGGGAAGGGTCCCTGCGCCCCTTCTACTGGGTATGCTGCTGTTTGCCAATTACTTCTCACCTGCCTTTTTCTTCGGTCCTCAGGTTTGAACTGGTAAAGGGGTTGCTGCCTGAGGAGTACCACAGAGTCCTAGTCAATATCCGGAAAGCTGAGACCAGAGCCAAGAAGCACCGCGCCCTGAGCCAGGCTGCTGCAGAGGAGGAGGAAGAGGAGGAGCCCACCCAGGGCAGAGGGGACAGGTGGGCTCTGGAGGCCTCACCTCTGCAGTGCCCTGCTGAGCGCGGCCTCTCCTGAGCACGCTCCGACTTGGGCCATCTCTGTCCTTAGCATCGAAGAAATTTTGGCTGACTCAGAGGATGAAGAAGACAATGAAGAGGAAGAGCGAGGCCATGGAAGGGAGCAGCGGAGACTGGCCCGAGAGAGGAGCCGGGCATGGCTCAAGGAAGGTGGTGGGGACGAGCCCCTCAACTTCCTGGATCCCAAGGTGGCCCAGAGGGTCCTCGGTGAGCAAGAAGTGACTAGCCGGGTTCAGAACCAGGCCTTCTTAGTGTTCTTGGACGTGGCAGGGCGGCCTCAGGCGGGCCGTTGGCTAGAGCTGGGGTTTGTTTCTGAAGAGGTCTGAGTAGGTCAGGACTGCCCTCCTGTCTCACCAGCCACACAGCCAGGGCCGGGCCGGGGCAAGAAGGACCACGGCTTCAAGGTGAGCGCTGATGGCCGGCTGATCATCCGGGAGGAGGAAGATGGCGACAAGGTGGAGGAAGAGGATGGCACTAAAGGTGGGGCTCGGGCCACTGTG
>PVIC010024392.1:10339-20814 GCA_004025085.1 Thryonomys swinderianus | reverse complement strand
TCCTTGCGCTTGCGAGGCAGGCGCCGGAACCACTGAGCTAACCCTCCGGCCCCAGAACGTGTTCTTAACAAACTACATCAGCAAACCAGGATCAGCTGAAGACTAATAACCTAGATTTGATTTCAAATTGAATAATCTTAGTCATATGCTTTAAAAAAACCCTACTTTTTATTGAAAGCTGCAAACATGTATAAATAGAATTTTATAACCACCTCTAATAGTCTCTTTATCTTGGATTTATACTTATTAATTTATGGCCAACCTTCTTTATACTATAGTCAATTTCTCCATCTTCAGCTCTTTTTTGTTGTTATTGAATTTTTTTTTTTTTTGAGACAGGGTCTCACTTTGTAGTTCAGGCTGGCCCTGAGCTCACTATGTAGTCCAGGCAAGCCTCAAACTCAACAATCCTCCTGTCTCTGCCTCCCGAGTGCTGGGATTACAGGCGTGAGCCACCACGCCCAGCTCTTTTTTTTTTTTTTTTTGAGACAGGGTCTCGCTTTGTAGTTCAGGCTGGCCCTGAGCTCACTATGTAGCCCAGGCAAACCTCGAACTCAGCAATCCTCTGGTCTCTGCCTCCCGAGTGCTGGGATTACAGGTGTGAGCCACCACGTCCGGCTTGAATTTCTTTTTTTCACAGTTTTTTTTCTGTCTTTTGGAAATAAGATCTTACTATGCAAGTAAGGGTGGCCTTCAACTCACTCTCACTATGTATCCCAGGCTGCCCTTGAACTCATGGCGATCCTCCTGCCTCAGCCTCTTGAGGGCTGAGATTACAGGTCTGCCACCACCACATTTGGCTTCCCAGTATTTTTTTAATCAGCAAATCTCAGACATTGAAACCATGGAAAATTCTGGATAAACCCTATATAGTTAATCTATAATCTGGTGTACCTGCTTTTAATTACTTGCTTTTGGTCTACTCTAAATCATCAGTTTGAGAATTATATATGTCTCCTCTGTCTGACATGTGGGTCAAAATGATAACAGTCGGTGAAGGTTGATTATTCATGAAGACAGGGCCAATTACTTACTAGCCTCCGGTAACCTTCCCCCACTCCTAAGCTTTTGAATATCCCCAAACCCTCTCCTGCAAATGGATTTGACCTGTGCTTTTCCATCTCCACCCTTGGCCACTTTCCAAACAAAGCCTTTGTTTTTTTCCTACTGTGCAAAACAATGTCTGATGAAGTAACAACCTCATAATGTGGAGTGATATTTGTCTCTGTCTTGTCTTGGAATATTGGACCCCGTTGTTTGGGACAGTCCAGATGGCATCACTGTTAATTTGAATTGTAGTATCACATTGAGAAACTATGCTTGTGGGCCACAGAGGGTAGCCTGGAAGACTTTGCTATGTGGCTTTGCATTTGATTCTAAATCTAGACTGAGGTACACTAAAAAAAATGATGAACATTTAAATAAAAAATTATTACAGCAAAAGACACGTTGCCATTAACCCACCTCAAAATACTCCCCTTTCTTTGAACATACTTATCTCATTATTCCTGTCACTTTCTGAAGCAGGCATGGAAGTCTTGTCTTTTTATCTTTAGTTGTGCTATCATGACTGAATGGATATCCTGAATGTATTCAAAACATTTACATGGGGGCTGGAGATTTAGCTCAGTGGTTCCGGTACCTGCCTCGCAAGCGCAAGGTCCTGAGTTCAATCCCCAGTAACCACATACAATGCTGGGCATGGTGACTCACGCCCACCAACAATCAACCAGCAATCAGCACCATATACCACAGTGCCAGGTGTGGTGGCTCATGCCTGTAATCCCAGCACTTGGGAGGCAGAGGCAGGAGGATTGCTGAGTTCCAGGCTTGCCTGGGCTACATAGTGAGCTCAGGGCCAGCCTGAACTACAAAGCGAGACCCTGTCTCAAAAAAAAAAAAAAATGTACATGGTCATTTTGACTATGGAGAAGAAGCCAAAACCACACGGGGCCAAAGTCGGTGAAGAAGGTGGATTTCATGAAAAGCATGAACATATTTTTATGAGCTTGTCTTCCCATGGGAGGGCTGCCAAGTGTAGTTTTTAATCATGCCTCATAAAGTCATGAGGGACAACTTCCAGAACAGCTTCAGGAGGTGGCAAGAAAGATGGAATAAATGTATTCGAGGAAAGGAAGAGTCTTTTGAGGGGGACTGGTGGCAATATATTTTTAGTGCAATACATTTATAAAATTTAAACTTTCACTATATAGTTTGATTATATCTCATATACTTTCTCCAATGTGAAAATAATATTATCTGTATGAATAATTTGTTTCTTAGTTTCAAAATTTCCTTTTTTTTTTTTTTGAGATAGTTCTCACCATGTAGTTCAGCCTGGCCTTGAAATCATTATGTAGCCAGGCTGGCTGTGATCCTTCTGCCTCAGCCTCCTGAGTGCTGAGACTAAGGGCATGTGCCATTATGCCCTGATGAAATCAATGTATTTTAAAATTTTATTAAGAGACTTTTTATAACACATCTACATATGTATGGGTTTTAAATTATTTGCTTTTTGCATTGCTGGGATTCTAAGCCATATGAGGCACATGCTATATTCCCGAGCTACATGCTTGCCTTTAAAAAACATTTTTCCCTGGTATCAAGAATTGAACTTAAAACCTTGAGCTTCGTAGGTAAGTATGGCACCACTGAGCTAAATCACAGGTCCCAAAAGTTTTTAATCATCATAATCTACAAAGAAAAAGAGATGCTCTTGAAACTCATACTAGGGATATAGAGTAGTAAATGTATTTTTAAACACGGGCTTTTTTCTGTTTAAAAATATTTTAAATATTTTAAAAGTCAATATGAACGAATGCTAATATGCACAACAGGTACTGTGAAATAGGAAGAAAATATGCAAAAGGAAAAGGTAAAAGGTGGGTAAGGGAAAGTAAAGAAGGAAAAGAAAAAATTTGATAATTAAAAAAAGGAAACAAGGCTTATGTATATAGCAGGCAGAGGTTACAGAGAGGCAGCAGGGAGGGGACAGAGGAGAAGCAAGATGTGTCATGTACAGGTACAAGTTCTCAATATTGAATGTGATCATAATGTATATATAAAATGTACCAATGAAATCAATTTTAAAAATAACAAAATTAATGTGTAAAAAGAAACAATCATAAACTCATAGCTTAAAGTATACAGGATAGAAAGTAAACACTCTTTGTTTAATCTTTCAGACTCTTGCTCATTAACAAGTTTTCTGGAATTTTTCAAGCTTGGTAGACTTGGTAGACACACTTGGTAGACACACTTCTTTACATGCACACACACACACACAATACTTTCTTCCATTTTTATAGGAATGGACTTACATTATGCATATTGCCTATAGGATAAAATGTGCATGGTATAATAGGCATCTTTCCAAGACAGTAATATTCTACTGCAGTCTTTTAAATGATTGAGCCACTTTCTTTGCCATTTTTCTCTGCAACACTCACACAATCCACACTGATACACTTTCTTATGTATGACTCTTTTTTTTTTTTGAGACAGGGTCTCGCTTTGTATTTCAGGCTGGCTCTGAGCTCACTATGGAGCCTAGGCAAGCTTCGAACTCAGCAATCCTGTCTCTGCCTCCCGAGTGCTGGGATGACAGGCATGAGCCACCACACCCGGCACTGTGGTATGTGGTATTGATTGTTGGTGGGCGTGAGTCTCCATGCCCAGCATTGTATGTGGTTTCCGGGGATCGAACTCAGGACCTTGCGCCTGCGAGGCAGGCGCCGGAACCACTGAGCTAACCCTCCGGCCCTTATGTATGAATCTTTCCACTCATGCAATTACCTGCATAATTATGTTTCAATAATAACTGATTCTGTTATAATAATTGATAGTTTCAGTTTTCTATCACTATAACAAATACCTGAGATAATCAACTTATAAATAGAAATGGTTTATTTTGGCTCATAATTTCAGTCTATGATCGTTGCTCCAGTGCTTTGGGGCCTCTGGAGAGGTAGCACATAATGATGGGGATGTTAGGGCAGCAAAATTACCTTGTGGCCAGATAGCAGAAGAGAGAGTGGAGGGGGTCCCATATTCCCTTTTAAGAGTATGGCCCCAATAACTTAAGTTAATGTTATAAGACCTCCCTTCCTTTGTTCCAAGCTTCTGCCCCTCTCCGGCGCAGGAGCCACTTCATCGCCCCCCTTAAACAGAATCTCTCCTCGGGCTACCTGGTGTGTGGCGTGGTTGTTTGTTGCCAGCAGAGTTCTAACACTGGTGTCCGAAGTGGGATTGCTGGTGCCCCCGATTTTACATCAGAGGGCCCCTAACCCTAACTCCTCCGACACCTGGCACCAGACCTGCCTCCAGCACCTGTGACCATCTTCCCTGGCACCTTTGTGACACACAACACTGGCAAATCAACTCCTCGCCCCAGTTCCGGTGCGATTCCCTCCGGCGGTCATCCAGGGCGTGTGGGCCTCAGGCTCTGGTGGCCAGAAAACAAGACATCCGTCCGGGACGCAGGCTGGGCACCCGGCTTTGCATCTCCCCTCGTGGGTCTGGGACCCACCAGGACAAGGCTGGGACTTGCCTGCTCTGCCCTCCACCCCAGTTCAGGGACACAACAGATGGCGCGACCCTCTGGGCGCTCCAACCTGAAGCCTCCTCCCTACAGGGGGCGCCTCCGCAAGGAACTTGGGGCTTCCTACTCGGAATCGGATTCTAAGTGGCGCCAGTATCTGAACCTTAAGAGACACCTTGGGCTCCACATGCTGCCTTTTGTCTTGTTTCTGTTCACCACGGGCTTGGGCTGCTCCACACCCCCGGGCTCCCCTTTGGGGTGCTTGCTGACAACTCTTCAGGGTTTAGACTTAAAACCCAAATGCCTCAGGCATTTGTCTACCTTTATTTTGGCCCCAGTATAAATTAGATAACCAAAATATCTGGCCACCTAACAGCTCACTCAAACCTGGTCTGATTCAGGACCTTATTTAAAACTTCTGATGCTGGGGAAAAGGGCCAGAGATTCCCTATGTCCAGGGTTTCTCATACCTCCACAGTCAACCCTCTCTCTGCTCCCTCACTTCCCTCACTCTGTCTGGGCTGCTTCTAGCTCAAACACCGCCCCGCCACGCCTCTTTCTTTAGATAACGAAGCTGAATCTAGCAAACCAGACAATCCTCCACCCCACTAACAGAAAATCTGGTCATGGCTCCAGCTCCGGCTTCAGTTTCCCACCCGCCTCCTCAGGCCCTTCCAGAGCATTCTACCACTCCTCCTCCTCCTATCAACCCCTCTTCCATTGCTCCTCCTTCTACTGCATCATCTTCCACCACCCCCACCACCACACGAGGATCCCTCCCCTTACTTGACCCCTCCGCTTACTCGGTCCAAATCCCAAAAACCACTCAATCCTGATGTTGCTCAGTCTGACCACACGATGGCGCCATTGCAAGAGGTGGCAGGCACCAAGGGAATTGCTCAGGTCAACACCCCTTAAGCGGTCCAAGATGCAATCCTGTTAACCTATCTTGATGTTTTTGTTGTCCTAACCAACTCACTAACTCCCGAGGAGGGCAAAAGAGTGCTGGAGCAGGCCCATGCCCATGCCAGTCAGGAACACCTTACCAGTAATAATCATCCAGTGGGGAAAAAAAAAATCATCCAGTGGGTGCAGAGTCTGTCCCCAACCAGGAACCATAATAGGACTATACCAAGCAGGCACCAAGGCTCAAAACAGGTATGTAAACCATTTAATACAATAAACTAAACAAAATCATTCAGGACAAAAATAAAAACCCATCCACTGCCCTTCAGAGATTAACTGAAGGCCTACGGCACTATACTATCCTTGACCCAGAATCCGCTGATGCCCAGAGACTGTTTATGATGCACTTTTTCTCCCAAAGCTATCCAGACATCAAGTCCAAACTAAAAAAGTTGGGCAAGGGCCCCTTAACTCCCCAGGCAAAAGCTCTTATAGTTACATTTAAGATCTACAGTGGCCGAGACAAAACAAAAGCCAAACAAAAGTAGCGTCTGGCCAGGCTAGTTACCATACCCCTTCTCCGTTGTCTGACAACCTGGGGAGGGAGGCAGAGTCACAACTCCCAGACTCCCTGTAGGTGGAGAAGCTGTTTCTTTAGTATGGAAATTACAGGCATTTATATAGGGTGGCTTGGGATGTGATTGGACGAGAGGATGGGAGCAGTGTTCGCAGTGGGGTGTGATTGGGCGCAAAGGCAGAAGCAGCACTTAACAATGTATGATTGGTCTGCGTCACCTGCGTCGCTGTGGCTTCTTAAAGGGCCACTGTATCTATTCGTCCACCAGGAGAGAGAGAGAGAGAGAGAGAAAAGAGAAGTGGAAGCACCTGGAGAAAGTTTTGTCCGCACAAAAGTATCAATTGTTGGCACAGGCCATCAGTCCTACCATGTTGCAACATCCTACTAGAGGACATTCCAGTTCTCTGAGGCCCTGTTTCCGGTGAGACCAGCACAGCCACTGGGCCAAAGAGTGCCCAAACCCGAAGCCTCCCACAAAGCCATGCCCCAAATGCAAACAAAGGGGATACTGGGGCTTCAACTGCACCCTGGTGTCCACCACCAACCGGCTGCCAGGCCCTATTTCCTCAGATGACCTTATCGGGTTGACAGCAAAAGACCTGTGAGGAGGCCCTAGCTTGTCTGGCGCAATACAGATTGCTGCCCAGGAGCCCAGGGTAACTTTCACCATGGCAGGTTGGATGATTGTCTTTCTCCTAGGTACCAGTGCCAGTTTTTCTGCCTTGAGGAAGTACTGGAGACCCACCTCCCTGTCCCAGACCTCTATTGCTGGGATAGAATGTCACTCACACCACACCCTACAAACTCCCTTCCTTACATGCACAATTGGCAATTTTTCATTTTTACATTTCTTTTTGGTTTTTCCCCTTCTTTCTTGTTAGGCCGCGATACTTTGTCCAAAATAGGTACTTCCAACCAATTCACTTTCCAGGATCTCTCAGGCATTCTGACATCTTCTCTGTCTTCTTTTTTCACAAGCTGTTCAGCCCCACCCTTCTCTGTGGTCCAGAGTCTTCCCTGGGAGACCCTAAGGACTGGGACATCCACTCTTCTGCAATGGCCAAATGTCCCGTTAAAATCCACCTCAAAGATCCCTCCCTCCCACTTTCCTGTCCAAGCCCAATTTCAACTCCCATGATCCAGCCTCCTGCAATTGCTTCCTGTTATCACAGACTTGCTTAACAAAGGCGTTCTGAATACAACCAACTTAACTATCTCCATAAAATTTTTCACCCTGGCTCCAGGGCTTTACTGACTTTTCTGGAACCCTTAGTCACTCTCTCCCCTGTAGATAAGACAATTTCTCCTTACTCTCTCCTCAGTCTGTAAAATCTGTCAGAAAACTAACGCATCTTCCTGACTTGTTCCATTTCCCATGTCAAGCCAGAGGTATGCTCCCAGACATGGATTGGCAAGATTTCACTCATATGCCCAAGGTAAAAGGACTTAAATACCTCCTGATATTAGTTAATACCTTCTCAGGATGGGTTGAGGCTTTTCCTGCCACTAACAGATGTGCCTCCACTGTTTCCTCCTTACTCTACAAAGACATAATTCCCAGATTTGGAATTCCCACTTCTTTCCAGTCTAATAACAGTCCTGAGTTCACTTCCCAAATAACCCAAAGCCTTGTCAAGATGATGGGAATCACCTGGCAATTCCATGTTCCCTTTCATCCCCAATCACCTGGCAAGGTAGAACGGACCAACAGGTCAATTAAGACCATCCTCACTAAACTGACCTTGAAATTTTGTACTGACTGGGTTACTCTTCTCCCCTTTGCTCTGCTGTGACGTAGAGTGCTACCCAAGACACCCCTCAGGATCTCCCCTTTTGAGTTAATGTTCAGATGCCCTTTGCTACCCCCTGGACTAGAGCCTGTCACTTCCACCCTCCCACCCTTCCTCTTACAAAACCTTCTAAATTACTAAAGGTCCTAATTGTTGAAATATGCAGATTCACTGCTGCCTTCCCCCACACCAACCTTGGACTGTTCTTACTAGCCTGGGGATCTGGTCCTTTTCGCCCCTGTTGGCCCTTGGGGCCACACTGAGTCATACTGTCAACCCCCATACTGCAGTATCCCTCCAGGCTTTCTTTTTTTTTTTTTTTTTAGAGACAGGGTCTCGCTTTGTAGTTCAGGCTGGCCCTGAGCCCAGTATGTAGCCCAGGCAAGCCTCGAACGCAGCAATCCTCCTGCCTCTGCCTCCCAAGTGCTGGGATGACAGGCGTGAGCCTCCACACTACCATCCTTTCTTAATTAGTTTCACATCTCCCACATTAAACCCTTTACAGCTCCACCACCAAAAAAAAAAAAAAAAAAAAATTACTCCCCAGATTCTCTCCAGCCAGTCTTCAGGTCCAGCAGATGAGACCTCTACAACTTAGGCACCTGACGACCTCAGGACTGGAGGGGCGCTGCACTCCTTGCCTAGATCTCTGATGTACTGTCAAGCTTTCTCCATTCCCACTTTGTGCAGCATCTTCTCCTTGATCCTCATCACCACTCCGCGGCTTTTCTGTTACAACCCAGCTTGTTTTACAGGCACCAAAACAGGTCACCAGACATGGCCTGCCAACCTTTTGGTGTCAACACCTTAAAAAGCCACTTCTTTAAAATGATGGAAAGCAAATTCATCAAACAGGAAAAATTCAACTCCTTTGACACCATTTTCCACCTACAACCTGTATATAACGTGCCACTATGATGTGATACGTGGTAAAGGGTCCCCACATATGTGGTAAAGGCAGCATCAGACTGCTCTTCTCCCGGGTTACTGTGATCATCAAAAAACAGCTGGCAAAACAGTGTCCCCACCTGGCCACTGGCCTCACGCTCCCATGTCTGGTTTCCCCACAAAGAAAGTTAGACACACCTTCTCTTGTCCACTTATTGTCATTATCCCACTTTATCTTTCTTTTTATCCCCTGCATGGACAGTCTCCACCTGGGCCTACTGGTCCTTGTGGATATTAACCTGTTCGGACTCTACATCACACCCTCCCCTGTAGGAGTCACAAGACACCTCTGCAAAGTTTCCCTTAAAGCGTTTAGGTCACGCCAGCTTTTTGACCCACAGCGGCCCTGCAACATCTGGAGCTGTTGCCCGGAGTGCCGGTACCTGTGACCAACTCTCCTGCCTCTCTGCAGAACCTCTGCATTCCAGCGCCACTGCCCGGGAGAGAGGTGGAGAGCTCTGCATGTTTGGCAAAGTACAATTTGATGTTAGAAGCGAAACGGCCTCCTCAGAAAGGTGCTACTGTTTAACCTTCAATTTTCCTATCGGCATTTACGCTGCTGGAAGCTGTTCCATACAAGTCAATGGAAGTGAACTATACAAAGTGCATTCTTTTCTACGTGAAAGGAAGAACATTACTGCTTTCAGTCTTCTTACAGAAACTCCACTGGCCAAGAAGACTGAGTTCCTACCACCAAGGAGAAAACTATAGCAAACACCAGGGAGCCTAGAGGGACCTCCTCTCCAGTCACTGTCTGTTCTTGAGGCCCATTCATCCTCACTAATAATCACTTGCTACCCTTCTAAAGTGGCTTACATCCCCACTTCTCTGTCCTCTATACAACTCATCCATCTTGGCCTTAAGTTTCATATTTTAAGTGGTTTCATGCACAGGTATATGGTAATCAATCTGTAACCCTTTTCTCCTGTTAAGCTGTGTGTTGCCACTTTCTTTTGGAAAAGATTTCAACCTTTAGAGGATAGGGAGAAATGCCTACTGTCCCTCCACCCTCCTCACACAGGGATGGAAACACTCATTTCCAGATGGAGAAGTCAAAGGTTACCCTTATTCATCAGGAACCCTTCCCAACCACCATCTGGCCATCAGTCTGGGTGGTAGGTACACAGAGAAGCTACACCTTTGATTAAAGCCCTGGAATGAACTTACACAAAAATATGCAGAGACAGATAATCTACTTGACAAGACTCACCCTGAGTATTTCTTCAAGTTATATTGTAATTTCTCTTAACACAAGTCCTAAAAGCAGCATCTAGTTGTCCCATGAAGCCGAGTTATTCTGTGTTGTGTATAACAGACCTGCTGTTTCCTGCCTGTCTGCACAGTGAGGCATTTTTAGAAATGACTTTATTTTACTTAGACAGTGAGGGCAAGATGCTAACATAGCTTACATCAAAACTAACAAAACTTGGCCAGAGGGTTAGCTCAGTGGTTCCGGTGCCTGCCTCGCAAGTGCAAGGTACTGAGTTCCATCCCCAGAAACCACATACAATGCTGGGCGTGGAGACTCACGCCCACCAGCCATCAACACCACATACCACAGCGATGGGCGTGGTGGCTCACGCCTGTAATCCCAGCACTCCGGAGGCAGAGACAGGAGGATTGCTGAGTTCGAAACTTGCCTGGGCTCCATAGTGAGCTCAGAGCCAGCCTGAACTACAAAGCAAGACCCTGCCTCAAAAAAGAAAAAAAAAAA
>PVIC010024392.1:0-10239 GCA_004025085.1 Thryonomys swinderianus | reverse complement strand
CCGGCATTGTGGTGTGTGGTACTGATTGCTGTTGGGTGTGAGTCACCAAGTCTGGTACTGTTGTGTGTGGTAACTGGGGATTGAACCAGGGACCTTGTACTTGCTAGGCAGGCGCCAGAACCACAGAGCTAAATCTCAGCCCTGGGTCAATTTTCTTAAAATAGATGTTGTTGAAAGTGAAAGAGAAAACTTCTTGCATCTTGCTGTGGTAGCACCTTGGCCATAAAGCCAGGCACCGAAGTGTCAGGATCACACACGCTGTCCTCTTCAGTGCACACGAGTGAAGGCTGGCACACGGAAGGTGAGAACCAATGCCTATACGAAGTCACTTTATTTGTTTGTTTCATACTGGGAATTGAACTTGTCACCTTGCTCTTGCAAGGCAGGCAACAGAACCACTGTGCTAAATCCCTTGTCCCAGGGTTTTTTCTGAAAGTGTTGTTTCCTTCCAGCCAGCCAGGCTCTATGTGAGGTCCTTCTTCAGGTCACTGATGCTCACCACACACTAACACAGAGGTCATGTTGTTTTACAAAGGTTCCCATTTTGGGCTCTGAACAGGGCAGTGAGGGTCCCTAGTGCGAAACCTTTGGCTGTGCATTCCAGCAGGGAACGCACTCTTTAGGGCTGGTCTGCAAGTCAGCCTGCAATTCCGCCCCAGCTCCTAACTCTTCACATCCAGGGAGACGTTTTCCTCATCAGTTTCATTAGGTTTGAACTGGCTGCCCAGTGTTAAGAAGGAATATCTCAGGCCTCCAGCCATGCTGAAAGGAGAAAAGACAGTCAGATAAATATCTGGGAATTCTTCAGTTGAACAGCAGAGGTGGTATCTATATGAACATAGCCAGCTTGGTTTGGAGAGGATGATTCAGCTCTTAGGTCCCTAAGGTTTGTGCCTGACCTAATGACAATTTAACCTTTGGGGTCAGAAGCAGTAATCAAATCCAATACAGAAACTACACAGTTGCTTTTTATTTAACAAACTATATTCCATTCCTAAAATACATTCAGGTCTGCAACACAAAAATTCCTTTGAAAAGTATTCTACTCAGTCAGGGACAATGGCACGTGTTTGTAATCCCAGCTAATCAGGAGGCTGAGGGAGAAGGGCTGCAAACTGGAATCCAGCCCCGGGCAATTTAGTAGGCCAGACTCCGCCTCAATTAAAATGCCTGGAGTCGTAACTCCATGGTGGAGGACCCTGGGTCCCATCCCCAGTACAAAAATTTAAAAGATCCCAGTTAACCAATCCTTAGGGCATTTTTAGTAAATGGCATTTAGAATGGGCATGGGTAAGACCCACTCAGCAGCAGGAAGACATAATGTAGGGAACCCTTCTGGGAGGAAGATGCAGAGACGAACTCAGATCCCTGCCCTGTGGATGTTCATGACACTGTTCCCAGGAATAATGTGGGCAGAGAAAGAGAAAAAAAATAGAGAAACTGGTGCTGGGCTCAAAGCTTAGTGCTGGCTTAGCATGTGAGAGCCCCTATGTTCAATCTAGCACCAACAAGGGCGGGGGGGTTGAAGATTTAAACAAAATATTTTTTTTTTTTTTTTTTTGCTTTTTGAGACAGGGTCTCGGATTGTAGTTTAGGCTGGCCCTGAGCTCACTATGGTGCCCAGGCAAGCCGCCGCCAACTCAGCTATCCTCCTGTCTCTGCCTCCCGAGTGCTGGGATTACAGGCATGAGCCAACCACGTCTGGCATTGTGGTATGTGGTGTTGATTGTTGGTGGGCGTGTCTCCACGCCCAGCATTATATATGGTTACCAGGGATTGAACTCAGGTCCTTGCACTTGCGAGGCAGGCGCCGGAACCACTGAGCTAACCCTCCGGCCCAAACAAAATAATTTTTAAAACTATAATATAAAAATACCTTCTGGCTTAAACTATAAGATTTCTCTTTCCACTTTTATTATATATCAAGCACATGGGAGAAAATAAGAATCAAGCTATATCATGTACAGGTACATATACCCTATGATGAATGTGTTTATTATATACACTTAAAATGTACAAATAAACTTAATTTAAAAAATTCTTATTGTAGCTGGGGATTTAGCTCAAGTGGTACTGCACCTACCTTGGAAGTACAAAGGCTTAAGTTCAATACCCAGTACCAAAAAAAAAAAAAAAAAAGTTGTAATTGATTGAGCTTAAAAAACTCACCAAATATTTAATCCTATAAAGTTTAATAAAGAGAAAATGTAGTCTCCACCAACTAACATTCCAATGTAGGCAACAGACACATTCTGCAAAAAAGGGGGAATTCATCATTAAAACTGAAGGATTTAGGGAAAAATACATACATATAGCAAAACCTGAAAGTAAACATTTTGTTACTTTGCATAGAAACTTGTAGATAGATGTTCAACAAATTTGAATACACGAACAAAAATCATTATCTGTGGCTTTAGCAAGAAATAAATTGTAGTAAAAACACAGTTTCAGGCAAAAGACGAGAGTTAAGTTATAATAAGCTTCTGCCTGATTTCTCAGCTCCTGTCTTTTGCCATCATTGGTCATGAATAATCATAGTGGCTTACCTTAGACAGAGACACGGACTAGACCCCAGGCCCACTTCTGACCTAGGCAGGTTCCTACCCACGCTAGGAGTACATGCCGAAGGAGCAACTAAGCTGCTCTGGCAGAAGAGAATGCACAACACAGCACCTGGTCACTGCTTGTCTTAAAAGTGAGCACAGATTCAGTGGAGAGCAGTCCTACTTAGGGTTCACTTTTTAGTGGGCAGGTGCCCCCAGAAAACCAAATCACATATGTCACAAGCCGATCATAGACAACAGGAGGGTTTTCCTCCCACTTTCTACTTCATTTTCCCAAATCATCCCCTCCCACTTATCCCAATTTAAAAGAAATAACTTGCTCTTCCTTTTTAAAATTTAAGGTGGCTGAATTGAGGAATCATGTTGCACGTACTCAAGAGAGAAATCAACTGTGCTGGGGATTTAGCTCTGTGGTTCCAGTGTCTGCCTCTCAAGCGCAAGGTCCTGAGTTCAATCCCCAGTACCACATACTACAATGCTGGGCGTAGAGGCTCACACATGTAATCCCAGCACTTGGGAGGCAGAGGCAGGAAGACTGCTGTGAGTTCGAGGCTGGCTTGAGCTACATAGTGAGTTCAGGGCCACCCTGAACTACAAAGTGAGACCCTGTCTCAAGCAAAACAAAAAAACAAGAGAGAAATCAACTAAAAACACTGGTAGTTTGCAGAAAAGAAGGGACATATATCCTGATGTTAAAATGAATCTGAAGTAAGAGACTCGTATGTCAAATAAAACACAGGCAGAGGACTTCATAAAACAGTGCATCAGCCCACAAGGATACCAGTGGTGCAAGCACTGAGTAAAAATCACCATATTGCAAAGTCTCCAAGAAACTGATAGACTGAAAAAGTGCAGCTAACTCAAGCCACACAGGGTAGATTTGGGCAAAAAGACCTCTTGCCTATTCTGCTTTTCCTCCGCACAAACAACACTATAACTTGACATCAAATTTCACTAACAAACAAGCAAGTGACCAGAAATAATCAGTTCCCAACCTGAGGGACAGACCTCCACCTCACCCTGTTTTTCCCCCTTTTCAAAATTAAAAAAAAATTTTTTTCTCTGCCTGTGCCATAGGAGCTCACTAGAAAACCCGGTCACCTCAAAGTTAAGAGATTGCAGCATAGCAGGGGTAGGGAAAGGAATGCTGACCAATGGTTTCAAAGAAATTATGCAGGATTTAAACAGCCCCAGTCCACACTAACCAGAGGTGACAGCACCCTGACTCCTACCTCCCTTCCTTCAACAAGTGGCAGGACAGGATAAAGTGCCCGTGGGAGTGAAACAGAAGAGACTCTGCAAAGATCAAGTGGAGCAAATTGTACATGGGACTGGCAGCTCGGGTGGACCTGCCTGAGGTGCCACAGCAGCTCGCAGTAAGGAGGCTTCAGGGGGCTTGAGAGAGACTGGCACCAGCTCCCACAAGATCAACCCTGTACCCGCACTAAGCAGAGGAATTTTATTTATTTATTTTCTTTCCTTTTTCTGTCTGGCTGGTGGTTTTATCTTCATTGTTCAGGTTTTCATCTTTCTTTTTATCTTGTTCTCATTTTTTTCTCCTTTCTTTCAAGTATTTCTTTTGAGTTCATATTTTCATGTGAGTGAAAAATCTTCTCTTGTCTTCTTCTTTGTCCTTCATGCTTCTTTCCTGACCTCTTTTTCAGTTTCCCAGAGTTTAAGATCATCTGTTGTTCTCCAGCCTTGTCTCTACTACATTTCTCTCCATTTATCTCTCTGTTTTGTCTCCTATCTCTCTCAAATTCTCCCACTCACAGGATAAAGTCACTGCTCTAAGGTTAAACTCATTGCGTGTAAGTTCCTGGTTTATGTTGGGTTATTTATATAATGTAGATTTTGCTCCTATGGTAAAAGTACCAGCAAAATAGTTACCACAACTTGTTGATTTCTAGGCTGTGCTTGATGCTACTGATATTGCTAATTGTGCTACTTTAGTCAGGATGTCATACCTTTTGGTCAGTTGTTCTCGCTTGTCTAACACTGTGATTGCCTGAGGCTGTAAATGTCACCATAGTTCACTAACAAAGGGTTGGGTGCTATGCCAAATAAATAGGAACTTCTCATCCTTAATAAATTGGGAAGATAGGATCCTGGGACAGACACAAGGACCAAGAACCACATACACCCAGAAAGCATCACTGCTTTAGAAGATATTTCCAAGGGAAGCATCAATACTAGTGATGAACTATATAAGCATAAGAAATTTACAAACGGGGCCGGAGGGTTAGCTCAGTGGTTCCGGCGCCTGCCTCGCAAGCGCAAGGTCCTCAGTTCGATCCCCGGTAACCACATATAATGCTGGGCGTGGAGACACGCCCACCAACAATCAATACCGCATACTACAATGCCGGACGTGGTGGCTCACACCTGTAATCCCAGCACTTGGGAGGCAGAGACAGGAGGATTGCTGAGTTCGCGGCGGCTTGCCTGGGTACCATAGTGAGCTCAGGGCCAGCCTGAACTACAACGCAAGACCCTGTCTCCAAAGCCAAAAAAAAAAAAAAAAAGAAATTTACAAACGTCAAGAGCAAGGAAGATGAAGAAGAGGAAGATGAAGATGACAAGACATAGAAGCAAAATGCAATCACAGACTTCCAGCCTACCTAGAACAAGTCCAGGAAACAACATGATAGAGGAACTGGAAGTCACCTATCTGAATTTTTGAAAATGATAAGAGAAGAAATGAAAACACAGTTGCATGAGGTTATAAAGAAAATAATCACTCAGGTAAAAAAAAGAATTATGATCAAAATAAAGGACATATTCAATAAATCTAGAGTAGATGAAGATAAAAAATTAGAGGCTCTTAGATTAATAAAGAAAAACATGTATGCTCAATACAGGAAAGAAATGGACTCTATTAAAAAGATTAAAAGACACATCCAGGTGATTAGAAATTCAATTGAAAGTATATGCAATAGATTGAACAAAGGTAAGGACAGAATTTATGAACTAAAAGGACTGCAGTTAATAACCATGAAAAGATATTTGAGAAATGGCAAGGAATCACAAAAAAAAATCAATCCAAGATGATGCAAATGAAATTGATGAAATGAAAACATTGATCAGAGTCAATGAGAAAGCTAGAAATAAAACTAATGTCATAAAAAGCCTGTTCAAAGAAGAAGTAAATTTGGGCCAGAGATTTAATTCAAGTGGTGCCATGTCTGCCTTAGGAGCAAAGGGGCCCAAGTTCAATCACTGGCAACCCTGTCTCAAAAAAGAAGACGTAAACTTCTGTTCAAAGAAGAGGAAAATTTCCAAAGCATAGAAAAAAAATTTCACACATGAATACAACTCCAATGAGCCATGACCACAATTAATCTATACCAAGCATATAATATCAAGATCCCAGAAATTCAGCAGCAGAAAAGAACATTAAATCTGTTAGAAAAAAGAAACAAATCATTGGGCAGAGTATTTAGCTCAGCAGTTGCGGTATCTGCCTGGCAAGCAGAAGGTCTGAGTACGATCCCTGGTACCACACAGCACAGTGTCAAGCATGGTAGCTCACACTTGTGATCCCAGCACTAGGGAGTTAGAGGCAGGAGGATTGCTGAGTTCAAGGGAGTTCTGGGCCACATAGTGAGTTCAGGACCAGCCTGAACTTGAAGTGAGACCCTGTCTCAAAAAACTAAATCAAAGGGGCCAGAGGGTTAGCTCAGTGGTTCTGGCACCTGCCTTGCAAGCGCAAGGTCCTGAGTTCGATCCCCGGTAACCACATAGAATGCTGGGTGTGGAGACACGCCCACCAACAATCAACGCCGCATACTACAATGCTGGACGTGGTGGCTCACGCCTGTAATCCCAGCACTCGGGAGGCAGAGACAGGAGGATTGCTGAGTTCGTGGTAGCTTGCCTGGGCACCATAGTGAGCTCAGGGCCAGCCTGAACTACAAAGTGAAACCCTGTCTCAAAAGCAAAAAAAAAACAAAAAACTGAATCAGAAATAGTAAGAAGAGGCTACCAGCTGAAAATGTCACAACCTCCATTCCCATGACATTTCTATCAGCAACAATAGCAAAGTTAAGCCCTGCTCCAAGGGTCTGAATCATAGTCAATGCCCCAGTTCAGGTTTCTGCGCAAGGCCCCATCTGCTTACCTTGATGGCTCCAACCACAGCCGTGGTGAGGGCTGAGTTGTAGTGACTGCACAGAACCGTGGCGAACATCAGCAGAAACCTGGGGGAGGACATAGATACTGAGTGTGTGGCTTCCCGACTGGCAGGACAGCTGTGAGCATCAGCTGGTGGTTCCTACAAAGTACTTGAAATGAAAGTGAACATCATAAAGGTCCACATCATAAATGACCCACACCTATGGACACTTATTACAGGACGTGGGTGAACTGTGCACCAGCCAGACCTGCTGAGGGTCCTTCTTGTTTCCTCTATGTCCCACTACTGTTTCCATGAAATGAGGGTAAGGAGAAGGAGGTTTTTTTCAATGACCTGAAATCTTTCGCTTCTCACTTGTGTTATAGTAGGTTTAGCCTCTCTGTGCATCCAAATCACCTGTTGCACTAACATAGAATGATGCCCAGAGAGGCTCTGAATCCACAGGGGTGAGGTGGACCCACCAGGCAGGATGAAAGAGCTCACAGGAGAACCCACATGTGCAGCCAGAGTGGCTGAGGATGCAGGTATTAGGGAAACTGAGCTCAGCGATGGCTGACTTTGGGTCAAAGAAATGGAAATGAGTGGGTTCTATCAGGGAATGATACCCTTGTACTCTACTGCCGAGGTTAATTAGGCATTTAACACTGACAGTAAATACCGAGGTTAATTAGGCATTTAACACTGACAGTAAATACTGACGCCAGCCTGCCATTAAAATAACTCTAGAACTGTGAGGAAGCAGCAGACACGAAACCATGTACACAGGAAAAGAATCCAGAATCCAGTCAGAAGCAGGGAAGAGAGCTCATTCTTAACTAGTACTGAGGAAATTAACCATAACCTAAGTAGGTTTGAAAATGCCAACCATCCAGACCAAATGCTTAAATGTCAAAAGAGGTGATAGTCGGGCTGGAGATTTAGCTCAGTGGTTCCGGCGTCTGCCTCGCAAGCGCAAGGTCCTGAGTTCGATCCCAGGTAACCACATACAATGCTGGGCATGGAGACTCACGCCCACCCAATCAATACCACATACCACAGTGCCGGGCGTGGTGGCTCACGCCTGTAATCCCAGCACTTGGGAGGCAGAGGCAGGAGGATTGCTGAGTTCTAGGCTTGCCTGGGCTACATAGTGAGCTCAGGGCCAGCCTGAACTACAAAGTGAGACCCTGTCTCAAGCAAAACAATAGCTTGGGAAAAGTCATGCAGATCACAACTGTAAATGCAGTTTAAATCTGGCTAAGGCAATAGGTTTTGAATGCAACTAATTTATGGTAAAACAGCCTGGAGATTTTAATCAGTTAAGTTCACTTACGCTATATATCACATCATGAAAGATAATCTCATTTTTATGGAAACATTATAAGGTTTGTAAATAGAACACTAGGATTTAGAAATTGAAGTTGGAGGCTTAAGAAGAAAATCTAAGTTTTTAAAATTATTTCTATTTTAATACATTGACTATTAATGCAGAGAACAATAAATAATCCTATTTGTACCACAAAATGATATTAAAGTACTCAATCTGCCCTCACCTTGTGTCCACAGAGCATTAAGATCCTCTGCCTTAGAGACAGGGTGCTGAAAAAGCCAGAGCCCAGAGTGGCTCAGGCTGGCAGCTCCACGCAGCCTTTGGAAACCGGAAAGTGGCCTTCAACCAAGGGCAGTAAAAGCTCGTTTTTTTCTAACTGGATTCTTTACTGGTACATTTTACATACACACCATGATCACACACAACATTTGTACCAGTATATATGACACAAATCAATTCTCATTTTTACCCATACTCTTACCTACCCTCCAACTCCCCTATCCCCTATATAATCTCCTTCCTTCCTTCCTTCCTTCCTCTCTTTCTTCTTTCTTTCATTCCCTTCCTCCCTCTCTCCCTCCCTCCTTCCCTCCTTCCTTCTTTCCTTCCTTCCTTCCTTTGTTTTTGAGACTGGGTCTCACCTTGTAGTTCAGGCTGGCCCTGAGAACTCACCGTGTAGTCCAGGCCTCAAACTCACAGCAATCCTGCCTCTGCCTCTTAAGTACTGGGATTACAGGCATAAGCCACCATGCCCAACATTGTGGTGTGTGGTACTGATTGCTGGTGGGCCTAAGTCACCACACAAAGGGCACTGTGGTATGTAGTTACTGGGGATTGAAATTGGGACCTTGAACTTGCAAGGCAGACATTGTAACCACTGAGCCAAATCCTTGGCCCTCTTTTTTTTTTTTTTTTTAACATCATGTTTTTTATTTCCCCTATTACTTACCCTACCCTTTTCCCTCTGAATATTTTCTATTTCACAATATCTATCATACATTCTAGAACTAAATTTACATCTTCAGATTCTCATTCCAGGGAAAATATATGCTATTTACATATCTGTGACCTATTTATTTCTCTTATGAGTGTGTCCTCAAGTTATGTCCATTTGAGTATAAATGACTCAAACTTATTGTTCCTTATGGCAGAGTAATACTCCATTTTATTTTAAAAACCCACATCAGGCCGGAGGGTTAACTCAGTGGTTCCGGTGCCTGCCTCGCAAGCGCAAGGTCCTGAGTTCGATCCCCGGTAACCACATACGATGCTGGGCGTGGAGACTCACGCCCACCAGCAATCAATACCACATACCACAGTGCCGGGCGTGGTGGCTCACGCCTGTCATCCCAGCACTCGGGAGGCAGAGACAGGAGGATTCCTGAGTTCCAGGCTTGCCTGGGCTACACAGTGAGCTCAGTGCCAGCCTGAACTACAAAGCGAGACCCTGTCTCAAAAAAAAACAAAAACAAAAACCCCACATCTTCTTTATCTAGTCTCCAGTTGATGGGCATTTGGGTTATTTCCAAGATTTAGCTGTCACAAAACTGAGCTGCTATGAATGTGGGTGCACATATGTTGATATGATATGATTCTTTTAATTCTTTTGTGTATATTCCTAGCAGGAGAATTGTAGGGTCAAACAAGACATCTAATCCTAGTTTTTTTAAGAATCTCCACAGTGGTTGCACAAGTCTACATTCTCACCAACAGTAGAGAAGTGTTTCTTCCTCCCCACAGCCTCACCAGCATTTACTGTTGGTTAATTTCATAAAAGCAGCCATTCTTTGTAGACTGAGATGAAATCTCAGTGTTGTTTTCACCTGCATCTCTCAAATGACCACTGACGTTGAGCACTTCCTCATATGCTTCTTCATATGCTTCTTAGCTGCTTTTACTTCCTCCTCTGAAAAGTGTTCATTTAAGATGCTTATTTTTGAATTGGGTCTTTAAATACTTTGGGGGGAGGGCTGCTTTTATTAAGCTCTTCATATAAGTAAGAGCTGTTCTTTATGTTTCCTTTACAATCCCAACCCCAGGGTTCCAGTTATGCAATACTAGAAATCACTTGCATTTCTATGGAACACCTTGCTCACATTCAGAATCAGGAGAGACAGATCTATGACTCCAGGACCCACCTCCCAGGATGGGGACACGGACATTCATTCTCTCATCAGCTGCACTGAGCCAGAGGAGCAGGACCTCTTCCTCGCTTTCCCAAGTGACAGAAA
>PVIC010024391.1:0-25000 GCA_004025085.1 Thryonomys swinderianus | reverse complement strand
TGCTGGGCGTGGAGACTCACGCCCACCAACAATCAATACCACATACCACAGTGCCGGGCGTGGTGGCTCACGCCTGTAATCCCAGCACTCGAGAGGCAGAGACGGGAGGATTGCTGAGTTTGAGGCTTGCCTGGACTACATAGTGAGCTCAGAGCCAGCCTGAACTACAAAGCGAGACCCTGTCTCAAAAAAAAAAAAAAAAAAAGAATAAGGGGAAATTGCTATGAAAACCCAGAGTAAAATTAATCAAGGCAAACAGAGGGAGCGTTCGTACAACTTAGTATACTGTCAATATTGACATTTCCCCTTTCTTCCAAGAGGAGGCTTCATAATTGTTCCCACACCCACAGGTCCTCTTTAAATCTAAAGTCACACGTTGAGCCCGATTGTTCTGTCTCTTTACAGCAAGGCTAACAAGGAGTCCTGAGGAGCTGCTTAGGTTGGGGCCTTATTGGATTTCAAATGTTGAATGAAGTTAGTAGTTCTTTACTTTCTCATCTTTTGCTTTAATATCTATTCATTCTTTGTATCGACTCACATGCTTACAAATATTATAAAAATAATATGCTGTCATTTAAAAATCCTCACACACAAAAGTGTGAGTTTCTTCTCCACTTCAATTGTGACTCCAGAGAACCACCAATAGTGCTCCTGTTCGTGCACTTTCAGTCCTGCCCAGATCAGGGGCACCTCAGTGTTCACGTGAGAGAAAGTTATGGTTCACATTTACATGTCCCAGGAAGTTTCGCACCTTCAGAGGTTTGGGATGGTGCCAGGATGGTGGTGGGCATATTATCATTAATGGCTCACCCACTTGTTGGTGAACTCAGATGTGCTTTTGGAGGTGGGGCCTTGTTGGAGATGGCGGGTCACTGGGTCTTGACCTGGGAGGGCGGTATGGCATGGTCCCCAGCTCTCCTCGTACCCTTTTGCTATCCACAGTGAGGTGAGCAAGATTCACCTGCTGTACATTCCCACCAATCCCTTCTTGTCTTGGAGCCAGCCCACCACTGATAGAATTCTCTGAAACATGAGCCAAAATAAATATATTTTCCTTACACTGCAGATGGCAGGTATTTTTGTTATGGTCACAGGAATGCTGACTAATGCTGAAAACTGGTACCTGGGTGGGGCCATTGGTATGGTTGACTGTCCCAGATGATATGGTTCAGGTAACTTTGGATATTCTCTGTGAATCATGCCTGGATAGTTCTGGAGATGCCAGCTGAGGAAGCCTGTGATGAGTTTGGAGAGCTCGATGGGCACTGCTGGCCAGAGTTCAGAAGACAGGAATGCCAGCAAGAGTGCTAACGCTAAAGGCCAGTCTCTTGAGGTTCCAGATAGGAATGAGAGCTATATTGGTAACCAGACTACATCCCATATATGTTTCATTCTGGGGAAGAATTTTTCTACATTGTTTTCATGTCCTAGGACTATGTGAGGTTGAATTTAAAGATGGCAAAAGAACTGATCTGGTGGAGGAAACTTCAAGGCCTCTCAGTATTCAAACTGGCATGAGTACTGCTGGCTACTTTCATTCAAATCTATGGTGAGGATCAAGAGAGAAAAACAACATGAAATGATTTAGAAACTCTGTAGCTACATTAAAAAGGAAGCAACTACTTGATAGGGGAAAAGGAGAGCATAGTTGCTGAAAAGATTAACATTTAAACAAAAGGAAAAATATCCATTTTGGACAGTAGAAAATATTGTTTCAGTTCAGGAATTGAGCAGACTACATCTTTCACAGACTCGGGTTGTATAAAAGGCTAACCAATTTGTGAAGGCTATTTTGAGAAGACAGTTTCAGGGTACTTTGCTCTTTCAGGGTTCCCTAGGAAAGTGGGTCTCTGAGGCCAAGCATTTAGCTCTCGGCAGTATCTGCAAACATGTGTTAAGGGGGCAGCTTCCTGTTTAAGCTAACAGTGGAGCGTGCATCATTCATCATGTAGAATGCAATGGTTGTGGATCCCTGATCTAGATTCCAAAAGAAGTTTTGGGAAACAAGTCTGTCCTGGGTGCTGTACAGGGACGCACAGAGTTTAATGCTTGCCCTTATTTGATCCTTATTTAGCCCCATTCCTTTCAATACCAGTATGTCTTCATTTTGGAATGGGAATATTTGCTCTGTGTCATTCTATGTTAGAAATATTTAACTTTTCATTTTCATATCTCAGTTTGCCTTGGAGCTCAAAAGAGACTTTGGATTTTGTTTTTTCAATAATACTGTAACTGCTAACATTATACAACTCTTAGTCAAGGACTGAACCCATTTTGAGTAATGAAAAGGGCATGAGACTTTGGGGCTCATGGTCAGAAGTTTACTGTTCGGATATTAAGCATTGTGTTTGGGAGGTATTCAGATGGTTTTGGGTGAAAGGGGGCACTGTACCTGTCAGTGGATTCATCACTGGTGAACACCCTGAGTGGCTGCCTGGAAGGCGGGAGGCTTCTTTGGAGTCTGCCCAAGGGGTATGAGCTGGGAGGGTGTGTTCCTGTCTCAGGCTCCGCTCCAGTAGAGCTGCTTCCTAGATGCTGCAGGTGCTTAACAACTCTGCCACGTGCTTAACAACTCAGAGCCAACCAGGAGGGATGGAATCCATTGAGCCAAGAGCCAAAATAATTTACTTCTTTTAGTTTGAATGTTGGTTATCTCATCACAGCAAAAGGAAAGGCGACTGAAACTAAATGTTTCCAGGAAAGGAGCAATTTCTTTTTCCCTGAGACAGTTTTACCATCTCTCTAGAGAATACGAGAGCTGAGATAGGCATGGTAGCTACTCTAGTTAGTGTGGTAAACTTTATCTCTGCTACCAAGGCACTTACTTCCAGGTATCAGAAAACAACCATATTTTAAAAAAAAAAACTCATTTGCCAAAAGTATGTGATTGAGGACAGGCTCTGCCTGCATGGGATCAAAGTATATTCAGCGGGTTGAATAGCTAAGATTTCAAATTTTGATACTTTATTGATCATGAGATTTTTCAGTAGTTTACATCATGAGAAAAGAAGTATAGGATTGTATTGTCATTTATCTTTGGCACAGAATCTTTGGATAATTTAACTATGGCTTGACCCTCCCATCAAATGTATTTATCCAAATAAAAATATTTTTATTTTAACAAAGTTTTATTTCTTTTTCTCACCTTGAATGCTTAAGAAATCCAAGGTATTATTTGCATCAGATTTGCATCTACCCAGAAGTAGATTGTATGAATAAATAATACATGAAAAGAAACAGGGCCAGAGATTTAGCTCAGTCATTCCAGAGCCTGCCTAATAAGCACAAGGTCCCTAGTTCAATCCCCAGTAACCACATACAGCAATGCTGGGCATGGTGACTCACTCCCACCATCAATCAGTACCACACACCATAGTGCCAGGCATGACAGCTCATGCCTGTAATCCCAGCACTCGGAAGGCAGAGGCAGGAAGATTGCTGAGTTTGAGGCTTGTCTGGTCTACATAGTGAGCTCTGGGCCAGCCTGAACTACAAAGTGAGACCCTGTCTCAAAAAATGAAAAAAAAGAAACACAGCTGTATAAAAATGAGATTCATGCTAAATTAACTCAGACTGGACTTGGAATGAAGTTTGTTGTTGTTTATCCTGTTCCATTTCATAACTGAGTTACACAGTCATTCAGGTTGCTCTCTCTCTGTTTATATCAGCAAGCCATCCTTTTAGGAGGAACATTATTGGATTTCAAAGTTTGAATTAAGTTACCAGTTCTTTTTTTTTCAGATATTTATTGGTACATTTTATATACAGCTCACAGTCGCTCACAACATTGGGGAATCTGTACCAGTATATGATACAAGTTAATTCTCATTTTACCCACATCCCTACCCACCCACAACCCCCTACCCCTTATATACATGCTCTTTCATTTTCTTTCCAAATCATATTTATACTTTCCCCTCATTACGTTCCCACACAAAATTCTCTTTGGAAATTTCCTTACAAAAACTATTATACATTCTAGAACTCATTTACATCTACAGGTTCTCATAGCAGAGAAAAGATACGGTATTTGCATATCTATGATCCATTTATTTCACTTATTTGTGTGTTTTCCAGGTGTATCCATTTGCACATAAATGAATGAAACTTGTCATTCTTTATGGCACGGTAATATTCCATTTTATTTTAAAAACCACATCTTCTTTATCCAGTCTCCAGTTGATGGGCATTTGGGTTGTTTCCAAGATTGGGCTATCATGAACTGAGCAAGTTAGCAGTTCTTATCTTTCTTGTGTTTGTCATTAAATCTTACTCATCCTGGGCCGGAGATTTAGCTCAGTGGTTCCAGCACCTGCCTGGCAAGCACAAGATCCTGAGTTCAATCCCTGGTAACCACATACAATGCTGGGCATGGTGACTCACACCCACCAGCAATCAGTACTACATACCACAGTGCTAGGCATGATGGCTCACACCTGTAATCCCAGCACTCGGGAAGCAGAGGCAGGAGGATTGCTGAGTTTGAGGCTTGCCTGGGCTACATAGTGAGCTCAGGGCCAGCCTGAATTACAAAGCAAGACCCTGTCTCAAAAAAAAAATCTTACTCATCCTTTCTTAATGACTCATATGTTTATTATGAAAGAGAAGGACTGTCATTTAAAAATTCACCCATACAAGCATATGAATTTCACCTGCACTCCTCTTCCAATCTCAAAGGTCACCACCAGCACCTTTGTTGGTGTCCTTCTTGTCCAGCCTAGAGCTCAGGGCATTTGCAGGGTTCCTGCTCGAGAACCTTGTGGCATAGACTTCAGATTCCCCAGGGGAGCCAGGCCTCTAGACATGAGGCCTTTGGAAAATGTCTGGGTGAAGCTGGTGCCACACTTGTCAATGGATATATTGGGTGATGAGTTAATAGCAGAGTGTTCTTTTAGTAGGCAGAGTCCAGTAGAAGTTGGGTCCCGGCATCTTCACCTGGAAGATTGGCTGTGTCCTTGTCCGTGTCCCCTCCCTTGCTGGGCTTCTGAGCTCCAATACTGCTCTGCCATATCTTTTAGCTAGGATTTCTCCTGCTTGGAATTAACCAGTCATGGTGTGAGTCGTTGGAAAAGTGAGACAGAAGAAATTAAGTTGCAGGAGTTGAGTATATTGTCTCAGTGATGCGAAAGTGGACTAATTCCAGAAGTTGGTACCATGAGTGAGGCCTTTGGTGTGACTGACTACACCTAAACACCTAGTTCCTAACCCCTCAAAAGTGCTTATTTCTGGGCACTGGAAAAAACTCATCAATTTCAAATAGAAAATACTTCAATTACCTCTGATACAGGAGTAAAGACAAGATCTGACCCACTATGATTAATGTGAAATAAATTTGACTTAGGCAATTTCAGGGTCAAATTGAATCCCAATTTGAAATTTTGATATATTCTTGATCTTGAGATGTTTCTGGCAGTTGGTTTGAATTTATAAAAAAAGTGTTGCATGAAACTATCATCAATGTTTTGGTAATATAATATGAATCTGTGAACATACTGTCTTATGATTTAGATCTATTGAGTTCAGAATATTTTAACTCTAACAAGATCTCATTTCTTTTTTTTTTGCTTTTGAGACAGGGTCTCACTTTGTAGTTCAGGATGGCCCTGAGCTCACTATGGTGCCCAGGCAAGCCTCCGCGAACTCAGAAATCCTCCTGTCTCTGCCTCCCGAGTACTGGGATTACAGGCATGAGCCGCCACATCCAGCATTGTGGTATGCGGTGTTGATTGTTGGTGGGTGTGTCTCCACACCCAGCATTATATGTGGTTACCGGGGATCGAACTCAGGACCTTGCGCTTGTGAGGCAGGCGCCGGAACCACTGAGCTAACCCTCCAGCCCAAGATCTCATTTCTTTTCTTCATTCTGAATCCTTATGAAATTCAAGGTATTATTAAGAGTCAGAAGTCCATTGACCTAGAACTAGTTTTGAACATTTATTGAAGGGTTTCGTGAAATAGGGAGCTATACACAGATGGGACATGTCATGAGTGGGCAAAGAAAGGCCTTGGAATGCAAGCAAGGGCTTTTTCAATATCTGTTTTTTTTTTTTTCTTCTTCCAATTGGTTGACTTTTCTTTTTTTTTTTTTTTTGAGACAGGGTCTCACTTTGTAGTTCAGGATGGCCCTGAGCTTACTATGTAGCCCAGGCAAGTCTCAAACTCAGCAATCCTCCTGCCTCTACCTCCTGAGTGCTGGGATGACAGGCATGAGCCATCATACCCAACATTGTGGGGTATGATACTGATTCCTGGTGGACATGAGTCACCATGCCCAGTATCAGATCATTTTATGTGGCTACCAGGATTGAACCAGGGACCTTGTGCTTGCTAGGCAGGTTCTGGAACCACTGAGCTAAATCTCCGGCCCTAGTTGACCTTTTTGACTTTGGGTCCCATTTTCCTGCATTCTATGCTTTCTTACTGTCTTCAGTCAGTGCCTTCAATAAGGAAATGGTTTTCTATATCACTAGTTTATATCAGATTGTGTCAGCATTTAAGGAAAACAGTCCAATTCAGTCAGGATATTCAGTTTATAATGACCTGTGAAGTAAGGTCTCCACTGATGGTGAGTGCATAAAGGACTAACACAAAGTTCACATCCACTGTGAGTTTCCATCCAAAAAGAGAACTACAGTCCTACCCACTGGTGAACAAGGTAGCAGTGTGTGAGAAGCATTCCCCAAAGAGATATGAGCAACTGTGAAACACAGAAGATGGAGAGATGAGGTAGTGACTTTGAGGCTGAGATCTGAGGGAGGAAAGAGAATGTCCAGGGTAAAGAAGGGTAGGCAAGGGGGATGGAGCAGGAAGAGAGCAACCCATGTATTGGAAAGCACTGGGACTGTCTGCAGAAGATCCAGGGACTAAAGGGGACAAATAGTCATAAATCTAAAAGGCACAGAAAAGCTCAACTATGATGTTCCTGGTCATTTTGTGAAGAGCTTAGCTTAAATCTGAGCCCCAAAGACTCCAGATACTGGTTTGTGTGACTCAAACTGCAAGACCACCCCAAGTATTAAAGGCAACATTTCTTGTCTTTAGAAAAGAAGTTTAATTTGATTATGTTTAATAGGTAGGTTGTTGCTAAGGGAATATTTTCTGAGTCTTTATTTGTCATGCTGATCTCTTGACTTCCTCAGTATCATTTACAGCAATCTGCTAGAGCGAAACAGTAACCAATCTTTTTCTGGTTTTTCTTGCATCTGAATATGCATTTGCCTCCATGTTTGTGGCAACTGTTAGGATCACGTACAGCTTCAGTAGAATCTAAAAGAATGAAAGGTTATTATACCATAAGCTCCAGGGCAGAAAAGACCCAAACTCATGTGCTATGACCTTCAGTACACCCTAGTGAGATTCTTTCTCAAAGCTGTGATTATTATTTCAAGATAGTGCACCATAACACAAAGGTGATTTTCATTTCATTCAGACAAAGCATACATTTTGCAAAAGACATACATTTCTCTAGACCCAGAATATTCTAGAATAAGAATGTTCTAGAATCAGAAAATTCCAGAAAACTCTGAGCTGTGATATTTAGGTTTAGTCAGACAGAACCTCAACAAGGCAGCATTCTTTAAAAATGTCACCTTGGGTCAGAGGGTTAGCTCAGTGGTTCCGGCTCCTGCCTCGCAAGCGCAAGGTCCTGAGTTCGATCCCCGGTAACCACATAGAATGCTGGGCATGGAGACATGCCCACCAACAATCAACACCGCATACCACAATGCCGGACGTGGTGGCTCATGCCTGTCATCCCAGCACTCGGGAGGCAGAGACAGGAGGATTGCTGAGTTCGCGGCGGCTTGCCTAGGCACCATAGTGAGCTCAGGGCCAGCCTGAACTACAAAGCGAGACCCTATCTCAAAAAGCAAAAAAAAAAAAATGTCACCTTTCATTGATCCTACCTCCTTCTGTTCACAGGGGTCAACCATTCCAGCAGGAAAAGAGTCATCAGGGAACTGTTTTAACTGTTTCATTTTTAAGTAATTCAGTTAATTATTTGAACTGTGAGAGAACAAAAATGTAGCTCAAAGATTACTAATTGTTTTATGAGCTCTTGATGCCTAATGTTAATTGCAGTTGGAAATAAAACTAGCTATAAACTCAAACTTCCTTAATATTGTCCTTAGTATCTAATTTCTTTTCCTATTTGCACCCTTCCTTCCTTTGCTCCTTCTTCCCTTTTCTTTTCTCTCCTCTGCTAATGTTTTTGTTGTTGTTGTTGTTGTTGTTGTTGTTGTTGTTGTTGTTGTTTTTGAGACAGGGTCTCGCTTTTAGTTCAGACTGGCCCTGAGCTCACTTTGTAGCCCAGGCAAGCTGCCGCGAACTCAGCAATCCTCCTGTCTCTGCCTCCCGAGTGCTGGGATTACAGGTGTGAGCCACCACACCCAGCACTGTGGTATGTGGTACTGATTGCTGGTGGGCACAAGTCACCACGCCCAGCATTCTATGTGGTTACCGGGATCGAACTCAGGACCTTGCGCTTGTGAGGCAGGCGCCGGAACCACTGAGCTAAATCTCCGGCCCTCCTCTGCTAATGTTTTAAGCACTGACACATAGTAAGCTATCTGCTGTTTCTCAAACCTCAATTTTCATTTAACACAGAAGCATAAATCATCTTGACAAATAAACCTTGAACAAACTTGACAAAACTTTTTCAATATAATTTCTATATGATTCAGGATATCAGGTCTAGTCTCTCAGTTTCTTCCCCCATCTCTACCTGATCCACCATGCTCTTCCATTTTTTCATACCTTTTAGTCCATTTTCATAAGGTCAAGGATGAAACTGGGCTCAGACATACTATTTGGAAAGCAGCCACTTTGAAGTGAGCCTAGGGCTACTTGTGGAGGGTGTTTCCACAAAAGCCACCCTCTGAAAAGATAAGGCACCAGAGAAGTCCCCAAGAGTAGGCTGAGCTTCATTATTTTATGGAAATGTTGAGGGCACACAAAGACTCCATCTTTTAGAAATTTATAAAATAACATTCATCATTTCTACACATAAATGTAAAAGTCTCTACTATCACTGAAAATGTTCTAAAGAAAGAAATAATCACCCCAGGTTTTAGTCCTAGTAATCCACCTTGGCTATAGAAACAGTGAAGGCAACAACATGAGTCGCATCTGGGCTTAGATGTGGCTGAGTTGACACTCAGAATTGGAAACAACTTTTACGTTGTCAGAAATTGTGTTTGGTTCTATCAAGTAATCCATACAATCAAATTGGTTAAAAACATGCCCAGGGAGGAAGAGACGGAGGAAGGGAAGGAAGGGAGAAAAAGGGAAAAAGAGTGGAGAGGAGAGAAGAATGTAGAGGAAAAAATGGGAAGGGAAGGAGAGAAGGAGCGAGAGAGCAGTAGGAAGTCAAAGGAGAGAAAGGTGACCAAGTCGGGGGGAAATGAAAAAGTAGTAAGAGGGAGTTAAAGAGAGGAGGAAAGAAAGAGTCACAGAGTAAGGCTGTCTAGAGGGAGAAGAGGAGGAGGAAAGGAGGGGGAGAGGGGAGTGAGAGAGATTCAACTGAACCTGTCCTGTGAATCCTTCTATCCCTCTGCCCATTTTACCTGGGAGCATCAGCAAGAACATGATGAGGATGGAGAAGAGAAAATGAAGAATCCTCATAGCTGACAGCTGCTGAACTTCTCAAGCAGAAACCTACGAGGCAAAGGAGCACGTCTGCTTTGGAAGGTGCAGATGTCTTGGCTGCTTTCTGCACAGCTGCAGTTTTCACCTGTGTTGGGAAATACCCCTTAGCGAGCAAAGGGTGTGGGGCATCTCTATGGAAATCTTTGTCTTGCCAGGAACCTCGTCCTTTGCTTCTTCCGGTTCTGGAGAGTGTGGGGTGTGGGGCGGGGCTGGGCTGGGCTCACAGTGGCACAGGTTTAGGGCAGGTGACATGAAGCTCTCCTGCCTGCTGTGCTGAGCTACCGCTCTCCAGTTGTCTGCTGCTCCCGTAACTCAGATGGCAGGTTCAGATCTCTGTGGCATTTAATGTCTTGGATGAGTCTAGGCATGCTGAGTTCCTGAGTTCCAAAAGGTGACCCTAGTTATGGGTGTAAAGAAAGGCAGGTGCCTCCCCACCATTCACATGTATCACAAGGTGGTGAAATTCATGTGAAAGGTCTTCAAAAACACTGAGTTAGAGGTGTGAGCCATTTCTCTGCATGGAGAAGCTCTGGGAACACCGTTGCGCATGGAAAGGCCTTGCTGGGTTGTGGAGGGGCCTGTAAGTGAGCAGCACAGGCGTCAGCCTGGTCACACTCAGCTCCAGCAGTCTCCCCACATCCTAGTCAAAGTGTGTTCAATTTATGCTGACATCAGTGCTGGGGGACAGGGTTGTCCTTTTCATCCTGTGGGGTTTGTCACTGGCGTGGTTTCTGAAGTGCTCTGGTCAGGGCCTGCAGCTCCCCTGAGCGCCCAGAGCCCTGCTGCTCTGTGAAATGGAAAAGCCATTGCTGCCAGGACAACAGGCAGCTGTTGTGCAGAGGCGTGCTGGAGTGCAGAGGTGAGGATTTCCTGAAAGACAAAGGGGTTGATGTGCTTTCCACATAAATCAAGTTTAAAGGGATAAGCTCTTAGGAAAAGAGTCCATTACGATTGGTCATTTCATTAGGACAATGACAGAGCTCCACATGAAGTATTGGGAGAAGGAGAGGCTGGAAGAACCCCTCCATTTACAGTTCTATGCTTTAGAGACCAGTCATTTCCTGCCAGTCAGAGATGCTTTTAAATCAAAGCAGCATTTTCAACAACCCTGTGTGGTTAGTTGGCCTTCTGCTTACACTGGTGTGTTTCACAATCAAGACTAAGCTTTATCCCCCCAGGACAATGCAGCATAACTCAGGGATTATTTACACCCAATCACCAACATAGCCTGATATTGCTGCTTTGCAAGAGATAGTTGGTTCCTTACAATCAGGGTGCAGAAGGCTCTCATCCTTGGCACGTAGCTCAGGTCAGGCAGGGGCTCTCCATACCAGTCTGACCAGAAGTTTACCTGTCAGTGACCCATTCCTGGACACACCGGCACCAGTGTCATCACAGAAATGGTCATCAGTGACCTACTTTAACTTCTGTTGTTCTGCTCATTTGATTTATGAGTTATTTGACCTGAAGTGGGAGCAGAAAGGGTGCAGCTCCAAATACAGAAGTTGCTTAATGGGAGTTTAGTGTATGTGTGATTTATAGCTGAAAGTATTCATTTACAAGAAAAATAAACCCTGATAATATGGTTCCTCATATGCAGTGGGTGGTTTCATGGCACCACTGCCGGCCTCCCGCCTTTTTCGCCTCACTCCATTCCTGGTGTTGTCCTGAGCTCCGGCATGACGCGAGGTTTCTGATGCCTCTTGGCATCTCAGAACACTGAGGCCACGCATGAAGCTGACAGCAGGAGGCTTTTCCCATGGAAGTCAGTCTGATTTGTGAGCTTATTGCAGCCTCACACCCGCTTCTGTCTCTTCCGCTCCATCCTCCCTTCCCTTCCTCTTCCGCTCCTTCTCTCCTTTTATTCTACCCCTATAATTTCAAGGCTTAGATAAAGTTCAGACCCGGAGTCTGGGAAGCCGCCCTGCTCAGTGGGAGGAAGAGAACGCGACAGCGAGGGTGTGCACAGGACAGAGTCTGCACAGTCCAGGGAACAACTGCTCCCCCAGGGTAGCCTTGGCCTGACTGGGATTCTCTGAGATGCCGCAATGCTCAGATCCAGTGCCGTGGAGCACTTTCTAAATCCTAAAGTTCCCAGCAGTGGTCCCAGCTTTGGGGTCAGTGGGAATAGAAACAACACACCATCAACCCAAAGATTCACAAAATCCCTGCGGAAGTTCTCAGAATTTCACCACCCACCTGACCGACAGGAGAGGAGCTGATCAGGCAGGTCCGCGTTCCCTTGTGTAAAGAAAGAACCTGCGAGGAACCACCAGGCCATGGTTCTCCTCGCTGTGACCAGCAGGACAAAGGTTAGAGGATCATACCGTCACCCTGACCACGCACAGCGCTAGGAACTCTCTGACCCGACTCCGGAATCACAGAGCCTCTGCCAACCCCGAGTGATGGGAGGCCAACTGTGGCACCAATTTACCCTCCATCAATAGTGGCAGCCTACAGCCCTGCCAGCATTTCCTGTCGGTTGATTTCTTAAAATTAGCCATTGTTTCTGGAGTGAGATGAAATCTCAGCATTGTTTTAACTTGGATTTCTCTAATTACCCACAATGTCGAACATTTTTTCACATATTTATTCCTTGTTTTCCCTTGTTTAGCTAAGTGCCTATTCATTTCAGATGCCCATGTTTGAGTTGGGTCTTTAAATTTGGAGGGATCTGATGTTTGGAGTTCTTTACATATTTCAAATATTAGTAATTTGTTCGAGAAATGTCTGGTAAAATTTTCCCATTCTATGGGTTGCCGCTTCACTCTTTTGGTGGTTTGCTTTGCCACTCACAAACTTTCTAATATGATGAGATATCAGTTGTTGATTCTTATGGCAATGGTCCTACAGCAGCATCTTAGTCCCTTCTTGAGCAGGCACTTTATAGTTTCATAAGTTGAGTTAACTAACTTAGTAGGTTCTGTTTTTATGTTTGACTTTCATCTGACTCATCCTCCTTGGTGACTCACGAGCTTGCAGTTGTTTAAAATACCAAGATTTACACACATGAGAAGGGGAACTTCTCTCCACCTCTGCTCTGACCCCAGGGAATGACCAACAGCTCTGACTGTCACCCTTTTGTTCCTTGGGTCTCAGTACGTGTCGCAGGCCTGTGGTGATTTAGGTCCAAAATGTCTCAGATGCTCAGAGGCAGTCTGGCTGGCAGCAGCTGCCCCATGGAAACAGTCTGCTCACAGTGGACTGATCTGTTATTCAGTCCAAGACTGGCGCGCTGCTGGTGGTGGGGTCTGGCTGGGGGAGGGGCCCCCGGGATGTGTCCAGGAAGCAGCCTCCTGGTGCCTAGCTCCTCTTACCTGGCACCCTGACCACCATGCGCTGAGCATCTCTCCTCCCTCACCTTTCCGGCCATGCCTGCTCTGCTTTGGAGCCGCTGACCCTCAAGTAAACCTCCTCCTTTAACTTGTGGGTGTCAGGTATGTTGTTCCACAGTGGCAGGAAAGCTGGTTAAGGATGCAGAGGAGGCAAAGTTGATCTGAAATATGACAATCACTGAGAAAGGCACAAACTTGTTTGAGGGGAAGATCATCAGAGGACTCATGGTGTCAGCACGGCTGCGGAAGGGCTGTGGTCTCCCCGGGAGTTCCTGGGCTGCAGCTGCTGCTTTTGACATTGTGTAAAGAGACAGTGTCCTTCCCAGACAACAGAACTCACTGGACAGAGTCCTCAGGGACACCATTTGTGCCTCCAAGGCTGGAGTAGCAATATGACCATAAGCCAGATAATAGGCATTATAGGATTGGGGGACTTGTCAACTTTAATGAAGTCTAAATTAATTGGTTTTCTTAAGCTCAAGGCAACACAAGGCTATGGGTAAAATGGTACTCAATAGCCCTGGGTTGGAAAGTCTTCTCTCGGTGCCATTCAGTCCCTGGGAGGCAAGTGGTGTATCTCCAAATGTTTCCTTGTTCCTGGAGACAGAGTGGAAGTTTTGTGTCTGCAGCAAGGTGGGTCAGGACACCAGGCAAGGGCAGAAGTCACACTCCCACTGAGACTTTCAGAAAGCAAACTATGGCCAGACATTTAGCTCAGTGGTTCTGGCGTCTGCCTAGGAAGTGCAAGGTCCCTGGTTCGATCCCCAGTAACCACATACAACAATACCATGAGCAATCAGTACCACATACCACAATGCCAGGCAAGGTGGCTCATGACTGTCATCCCAACACTCGGAAGGCAGAGGCAGGAGGATTGCTGAGTTGGAGGCTTGCCTGGGCTACATAGTGAGCTCAGGGCCAGCCTGAACTACAAAGTGAGACCCTGTCTCAAAAAAAAAAGTAAACTCTTTCACATTTTGGATTGTAGAAACTGATGTTTCTCAGGAGGTAATATTCATTGTTAAGCAAGTAATTTCTGCTTGTTCCTACTATGTGGCCAGGGTGGTCCTCAGGGCTCTAAAGCTGAAGGGTCACACAGGGGCCCATCCTCAAGCGGGCAGTGCAGGAGGACAATGTCTTCTGTCACCACCATGTCCTCTTTGAGCATGCTTCTTCTGAGCCAATGTCTGCTGAGTGTAACCCAGAGACAGCGACGCAGGAGCATGGGCAGGGTGAGCCAGTCAGGGCGAGGGAGGGCAGGCTCATGCCCAGGGCCCGGGCTGAGCTCCCTGGGGCAGCAGGCAGCCTGGGAATAAGGCTGCTGGCAGTGACAGCAGCAGGGACTGCAGCCTGCAGAGAAAGGAGGGTCTCGTGTTGGGCAGCTGGGGCCTGTGTGCCTCCCGTCTCCAGAACAGCTCGGTACTGCATACTCTCACTCACTCCTGGCCTGAGCTCCAAGACTGGATTCCAACGTTCAGGAAATGTGCAAATCAGGTGTGGGCACCTGGGCCAGGTATCCGGGTCCCTAGAGAGAGCTCTCCAGAGGGCATAAAACCCTCAGAAGGATCCAGGTCTCAGAAGTGGAAATTAAATCTGTAGAAAGCAACGTACAACAGCAAAGTCTTATTCCCACATTACACTTCAGATAAATCAAGGACAGTTTTAAAAGTAGATTTTGCTTCTTAATGCATGCACAGATGCATTGAATGCATCAACGGGAGTTTTAAATTAATAATAAATCATCAAGGTATAATTGCTCTTTAGTGGGCCTCCACATTTTCCTGGAAACATCAGAAGAAAATTCTACTGTGTAAGCGACAATAAGATTCAACTTGGTGGTACCAGAAGATAATATTTAAATAGTTAAAGTTTTTCACAGAAAATTACTAACTCTAGCTGCATCAAGATTTCTGTTTCAAAATGATCTTAATGAGGCCACTGTTTGTGAAATATTCTACCAGCAACCAGTTGCACCAGATTTAAAAAAAAAAAAAACTCTTCAAGTATAAATGTTGGTGACCTAATAAATTAATAGATGAATTTAGAATCTTGTTAATAAATATTATTTGGTATCCTAAATCTGTGACACCAAAATCACCCTTTTACCATTTGAAAGCTTATGTTTTTGGTTCTGTGTTATCATTACATTTTATAAATTATAAAATTATCTCTCACTGCCTTTAACACATTTCTTTTGTGATCTTTGAACAAACAGCTCCTATGTTTTCATTTTGATTTTAGCTTTGCAAATTTGACAGTCAGACCCCTTGTGGCCTCTTGCAGGGATTTAGCTCGGCAGTATCGTGTCTACTTTGCAAGCACAACGTCATGAGTTTGGTTCCCCATACTGCAAAAAACAAAACCAAAACAAGAAACAAACCTCCTGTGGCCTCTTTTACATTATGTTCTTCAGTCCTTCTCATCTACAAACTGCCGGATCGCACGACTCAGCTTCACAGATGAAGACACTGAGCCCTGCAAATGCTTAAGAGACATGTCCAAGGTCATCTCAAGGTCCTCGGTAACAAGGCAGTCATGGGTAACAAGGAAGCAAGCCTCTCTTCTGAGTCCTTCTTCCTTTCTTCCCTTCTGCGGCCACCATGGTGTTCTGATAACTTTGAGTCTTCACCCCCCACAACCTCGAAGCTGGAATGACCCTGCAAACGCCAGCCTCCCTAGTACTACTGTCACCCTTCCAACCCCCGGTAGAAATATGCAGTCTAGACATGGGTGACTATGAAACTAGGAGCCTGACTGCTCGCGACTGCCCCCTCGCGGTAGCTCCTTGTCTGTGCACAACCAGCTCTTCCTGCCTGACACAAACCGGAATGGGTGCCTAAAGCATCTCAGAATTGTTTTTCTCCTCAGTGTACACAGTGAAAGTTATAATAGTTTTATAGATCCTCTCAAAATCAGCTTTTACTTTTTAAAAACTTTATTAGGTGCCTATTTTATTTATCTACCTCTGCCTTTTCTATTTACTTTGAGTTTAACTTTTTTTTCCAGTTTCTAGAAGAGTGTCAACTTGTTAGTTTCCTACTTTATATTATAGGAATGTCTGCTGCTATACAATTTCCTCTCAGCACTTTTGTAGCTGTATTTCTATATATTTGGCAATGTTTCCCTTTTCAATCACTTCAAAAATATTTTCTGATTTCTCTTGTCATTTATTCGCGAACAATTAAAAGCAAACTGATTAATTTCTAAATTTCTAAATAATTGGGATCTTTTCCAAGATGTCTTTTTACCAATATTTTGTAAATTCCACTGTGACTAGATGCATATTTTGTGTGGTTTTAAATTGCTTTGGGTTTTCTGAAACCTGTTTTGTAACTCAGTAAGGACTAGGTTGAACGACACTTTAGTGCGTTCCACTGCCCTGGGTGGAGTCATCTCTAATTTTCAAAAGGTCACACTGAATGATGCTACTGTTCAAATCCTCCTTCAGTTTTCCAATCTTTCTGTTCACTACGATGAAAAAGTGCTGATGTGTACAATTGTGATTATTAATTTGTTCACTCTCATTTTTACTGCTTTTGAGAATTTTGAAATTCTGTTAGTGGTACATGCAGCTTTTGTATTTAGTATTTGTGTTCTTGATGACTTTAGCATTTTTCATTAGAAAACACACCCCTTGGCATCCCTGGGAATATTCTCTATTCTAAAGCCTGATTTATACTCAAATAGCCAACAGAGTCCATTCCGTTTGCTCTGGTGCACATATGTATGTGCATATGCACACACATTTCCATCTTTTCATCTCTAAGCCCCCTTTGTCCTCAAACTGGTGCACAAAGTGGGGCTCAGCCACAGCCTGCACGGGTCTCGGTTTCCCGACCCGATGCCTCTGCCTCCCTGGAACTTCTGGAGCGTGGGGTGCTGCTGCCTTCCCGCCTGGGGTCGTTTCTCATGAATTCTTTTCTTATCGCCTGAATGCTGTTACAGTGCAGGTCGCCGCCGTCGAGCAATGCATTTAGGTTTTCCTTGCTGTTGTCAGAAAACATTGTTACCTTCACTTCTGCAATGATTTTGCTGGTTGGAATCCCAGGCCGAGCCCACCGAGGAGGATGGCTCAGTGCGAGGAGCTCGCTCAGTCAGTGCCCCTTCCGTTCCTCCCTGTGCAGCATCTTCTCAGCCTGCTGTACGCGTGTTTCTTTTTATGTCTGTTCTGTTGGGTGACTTTAGAGCCTGAATTCATGTGCTGGAGCCTTGTCACATTCGGAAAACAGTTTGCTGTCATTTCCTCCGCTGCTTCTCCCTCTCAACCCTCTCTTCTCATTCCTAGACATATACGTGACATGGCCTGAGGTTTTGTCCCTAGGAATTTACTTCAGCCTTTTTGTCTCTCTTCGCTGTATTTGTTCGGGGGGGGGGGGGTGTTATCAATGCACAGGGAGACTGTGTATCTTCTCTTCGCTAGTCTGTACTATGAACCAGCATATATTCTTCAACTTTAATTTTTCGTACCAGAGTTCCATCTGCACCTCCTGACCTGCTCTGGCATCTCTGCCAACCCAGGTCTGTTTTACTGGGTGACTTTCCTCCAGTTATTACCCACATTCCTGCTTCTTCATATGTGATAGGCCTTGACGGGACTGAGCACCCCAGAAAGCCCAAGCTGGTGAACAATGGATTTTGACCATAAAGAAAGACAGGCTTTATTTTGACTCGCTTATTTAAGTTTGGCGCAAGTCACTTTGGTCCTTTTAAGGTAGATTTTCGAAACCTCATGAGAGCAGTGCAGTTTCTTACAGACCTGATGCGCAGCATTGCCGGTGCGACTCCCTCTGGAAGACTCCAAGGCTTCCTTTTGTGGGCAGGGCCGCCAGTGCCCCTGCACTTGACGCCTACCCTCCTCTGGAGCTTGATTTCCCTCCAGCTTCACGACACTTCACCCCAAGCTCACTAAACTCAGTACTGAGTCCAACACTGAAGCCCCAGCCCCGACACTGAGCAGCTCTGCTGCGCCGAAGCTGCCCGCGCCCCAGGATTCTGCCGTGAAACATGGGTGCCTCCTGCTGCCCGGCCTCCATCTCTTACACTCAGCTGCATTGCTGGTTGTGGGGACCCTACTTCCTGTGCCTCGGCCTGGCCCTGCCCCACAGCATCTTCCACCCAAGCCCTGTCACCGCCGGTTCCCAAAGCAGAGGAGGAGCAGTCCACGCTCTCCTCAGGGCTCTTTGCTCTCCTTTTCCTGAGAGCTCAGTTGCTCTGTCTTTTGTCTGCGGCCCCTCTGTACAGATGCTGGACACTCCGCTAACTAGCTGAACAGCGAACATACAAGTAGCCCGAATGCTCCTCCGTTCAGTGGTGGTCTGTTGAGCAGTCGTGAGGCCCAAGGCGCTGTGCTGAGCCGTCCGCGAAGGTCAAGACAAGGTCATTGCTCTTAAGCATCTTACAGCCCGATGTGGCGACTGGCAAAGTGCAGGCACCAGGCAAGACCTGGAAACAGTGGACTCACATCCAGGCCCCGCAGCAGCACGTCCCAGGGAAGACGCCAGTACTGGACAATAAACAGGCTGTTTTCAGGGAGGAGGGAGACTCTGCGGAGGCCGCAGGAAGGTACAGATCAGGGCAGAGTGGGAGGGAGGGCTGCGTGTGTCAATGTGAGACCAGCGGACGAAGCGTGGGGGACAGCTGCGCGGAGGGAGTGTCAGAGCAGAGTCAGACCCGTCCCTCTGGGGCCGAAGAGCCCAGAGGACTTGGGGGACCCAAGAGGTGAACTTAAGTTCTGAGGTTAGACTTGAGGAGCTGGAGTCCTCAGTAGAAGGAGTGGAAAATAAGAGACACCGAGACAAGAAGCAGAGGAGTATTTCAGAAGCAAAGGAGGCTGGGGAGAAAGTCACGACTGTGAGAGATGCCCGTACACTGGGAAAATTAGCCTGGAACCGTTGCATATTCCTGGAGAGACTCTGCTTCATTTCAGCTGAAGGGAGCCCTTTGTGGAGTCTGCTTGCTAACAACTACCCCAAGCCAGGATGTGTTTTTTGTTTTGGGGGGATTTTTAAAATTTTTAAATTTTTTTTAGTTTTGTGAGACAGGGTCTCGCTTTGTAGTTCAGGCTGGCCCTGAACTCAGTATGTATCCCAGGCTGGCCTTGAATTCACAGTAATTCTTCTGCCTCTGCTGGGATTACAGAGGTGAGCCACACACCTAGAACTGTGGTATGTAGTTACCAGGGATCGAACTCAGGACCTTGAGCTTTCCAGGCAGATGCTGGAACCACTGAGCTAAATCTCCGGCCCTAGGATGTGTTTTTAAAATGAAGTTTTTAATTTTTTGGAAAAAATATTTAATTCATTTTTGTCTTTACACACTTCAAGAAAGCATCTCCCCGCTGTACTTGTCCATCACATTTCCAGATCTTTTATTTTTTTCTCCGGCAGCATTTCCGGCCCTTGAGGGAACAGCGGCCTATCTGTGTCTCCCGTGGAAGGCAGGAGAGCGCTGCGCACCGGCCGCCTCTCACTCTGCAGAAGTATCTTTGGACAGCGTCTATGAGGCCTCCTTCGCCTGCCAGGAAGAGAGAGGCAACACATGAGAGCCTTCTGGAAATAGTACACGGGCTTTGCAATGCCTAAAATAACTCATGGGTTATGGGTCTTTTATATTTTTATCAATTTTTTCCTTTTCACTAAAAATCAAGAGAACAGTCAAGGTCCAGGTGAGCAACGACTGGACAGTGTCTTAGTGAGTGCAACTCAGCTCTGTCGGTCACTTGCGACCTGCAGAGAGGCCTGACCTCTGTGACCTTCCACAGGGACACATAGATCCCCAGGCAGGGAGTTCTGGGGCCTCTCCAGTGCTCCTGCCAGGCCACCCCCAACCAAACTTAGTAACATGGATCTGCGTCTGCGCTCTGGACAAACCAGTCTCTCGTGCCGTAGTTAAAATTTATTGTACTTTTTCCTTGTCTCCCTGAGAGCTGTCCTATGACAAGGTGAGGGAAGAGACAGCTTTTGTGAATTAATTAGAATAGAACAAAAAGGACCAAGAAGCTCACTCTAAGGTTTGGGTGGTCATTCTCCTGTCGAAAGCCCCTGAAGGACGGAGAGGGCCTGACCCGGTGGCACACCCTCGCCATTCCCGCCCCTCCCCCAGCCCTCTCACCTGGCACAGGAGTCAAGAACAGGAAGAGCAGCGCAAACCAGAGGTAATGGAGCCTCATCACTGACGGAGTGGCATCCGAGAGACTGGACCAAGCAGCCCCTGGCACAGCCTTATAAAGCACCTAGCCTCCACTATGATGCCTGCAATAGCACAGCGATGACAACACACAGCTTCCTGCTGTGTCACCGTCTCTCCCACAGCGGGCACACCCCGTCCGGGCGCGGGCTACACACCCGAGCTCGTGGCTGTCCTGTGTCCTTGGGCAGCAGGGAGTGCGGGGCCAGGTCTGGCCCTGGTCAGGCTGTGTTCCCTTGGAGCTGCTATGGGACGCCTGTCTTCCCTGGAACAGTCCTAGGCCTCAGGACTGGCTTGTCCTCGTGGCTGTAACCTTCCCCCTCTGCCTCTTCCTAAAAGCCTGGGACTATGAGACCCCCTGGGAACCAAGTCAGGCAGGAACTGGATGTATTCGGAATGAGGGGCCGGAAGTGACTCTGGACTAGTGAGGAAGGGGGGGTGGTGGACTGTACAGACGTTCCTCATTTATGGACCGGTATCTATTTAATGCCTGTTTAAACTTATGACTTATCTTTTTGTCCACTTCGGTACATCTAGTTTATACCACCTCAATGTCTTTTTTATACAGTGCACCTGTTTATACAGTGCTGTAGTTTGTGTCAATAGACAGCACAGCATTGTAGCTTCATGTTCTGCAATACATTACAATACTGAACGTAAGGGTTATACAAATTAAGCAGAGCCATCAAGTCTGAGTTTGTGTTGACCTTTTCTTTCTTAGTATTGTGATATGCATGCTACATACAGTTCCTCATTGACCGACGGATTTATTTAGAGTCCTAGTCACAGGAACAGAACTTCAGGCTTCACTAAGCAAGGAGTGTCTGCATCAGAGAGCCCTTGCCGTGGGGTCCGTGGACTAAGGTGAGAGACTAAGGAAGACTGAAACGCATCAGATTCCATGATTGTCTGAAAGCTGCCAAAACTGAATAATGAAGATTTTTTTTTTTCCTTCACCAGAGTAAAAGCACACAGTGATGACGCATTTCCTGAACTGGTATCTCTTCCTCGTGCAGGACACTTTCTATACCACAGGGGGCTTTAGAAGGCAGTGCTAGACCTCTTGATCATGTTCTTGACTCATGAGCTTTCAAGGAAGTCGAGGATTTGGATCAAATTCAATTTTTAAAGGACAAATAGCGTTTTTAAAACTACTAGACTTAAATGTTAAGGAGTCGAATGAGTGACTTCTATTTGCTGGTTGACAATACTAAAGTCACCGTGAGGCTGCCTGGCTCTTGCATCATGCCAGTGCAGTCCTAACGGGCCCACTTAGGGTATTACTTTTGCGGTGTGTGTCAGGGCCGGGGCATCCAGTGGGTTCAGTAAGCAGGGTGGGAACCAGCTCGTGTGTGCAGTGTGCGTGGGGAGTGATGGGTGAGGTAAGATGCCAGAAGTCTTTGCTTCTTCCTTCAAAAGAGGCCCCAGGCGGGGTCAGGGAGGACTAGGGATGAGGCTTAGTGGTGGTGTGCTCGCCTAACAGGCAAGGAGCTCTGGGTTCAGTGCTCAGTACAAGAGAAGTAAAACTCAAAAAACACACATAACGAAGTATGAGAGTCAGGGTTCAAACCAGGGCTGCTGGATTGTGCCAAAAGGTGAGTCACGCTGAGGAACTCAACAGGGATTTAGCGCTGCATATTTAAGGAGACTCTGGGGCTGCAGACACTTTTGCCTTTTAAAATAAACCTTAAAATCTATCTTTGGTTCAGAATGGGAGACAAAGCTCTTTTTGATGAGGAGGGCGGTGAGCGCAGCTTGTTGAGGGTGTTGCCTTCTAGGCTCCCACCTTCTAGTGTACAGGAGGCCCCGGGGCGGGCACGACGGAAAATTAAACCAGCTCCCAGCAGATGCAGGCTCCGCGTCAGCACTGTCACAGCCCTGGGTAGGACTTGTTTTTCCACATGGGAAAAAAAAAAACCTCCACCAGTGATCTTTGGTTTAATCATGTTCTTTACAAGAGGCTTTTCCAAGGCAGCACCACTCTTCCAAGAGGGTCTTTGAAATGAAACTAGCTTGGCTCTGTGTCCTGTGCTCCCTGCATGTCTCCTGGGGACATCTGAGATATGGCTGCAGATGTAGAAGGCACTGCCTGCAGCCAGACGTGAGCGAGCCTCCCCCACCCCTGCTGCGGATGGGCCCCCTCTCGCTCCCACTCGCTCACCAGCAAACACAGATGCCACCCAGCTCTGGGAAGAGGGGATCGTTGGCTTTGTGGACCCGTGTCCACCTGCTGCACCCCACCCCCGCCAAGCTCCTCTCGGCTGGCCACAGTCGGATCACGGGTCGGGAGTGCCGAGGTTTCCCTGATTGACTTCCTTTCAAGAGAGCACCATGACTGTCTGCCTGGAAGAGAACGACAGGGACAAGGGCCACTGGGAGGAATCGCGCGGTGCAGTGGACTCCCGGGGCTCCAGGAGAAAACGCTCTGAGGACTGGTCTCTCCACGGGAGTCCTTGGGCAGAGTCCTCAGTGTGCAGAGGAGGAACGAAGGTGCCAGTCGTTAGCTGAAGGCCTCGGGTTTGCGGAAGAAATGTCCACACCCCGTTCAGGCTGAGGCTTGAAGGGCAGGCTCTGGGCAGACACAGGTTGCCTCCACCCAGGAAAATGGACAAAGTAGCCCCAGAATCAGTGCAGCTCCAGACTTGGGCAAGTTGATGATATATTTTTCTCAAGTAAGAAAATGGTTATAGAGCCTATGTTCACGAAGAGATGAAGAAAATACATACCGGGCTCTGAAAACCAGTGTTTTCTGATAGCCAAACTATGATCCAGGTTAAAAGCAGGAAGGTGCCACCGTGGGGGGCGGGGGCAGCTGGAGGGGTCTCCGGGAAGAGGGCTGCACACAGCAGCCCCTGCGACGCCGCCTTTCGGCCACAGAACAGAGCGAGGGCCGCCGCTCGCTGGAGGCTGGTCCCCGCGCTGCCCCGTGCCGCGGTGGGAGGAACGGAGCCCGCTGGGCCGGCCTGAGACACACGGCCGCCGAGGCTGCTGCACTCGCACGCAGGAAGGTGCACCCCAGCCCGGGACGGGGTTCGAGGGAGCCGCGCGCTGGACCCTGGGCTCCCCCACTTGAGCGAGGATGTGGACACAGAGAACAGGGACCGGCTCTCGCCCAGCCGGACCCCCACGTCTCAGAGGCGCCCCCAGTGTTTGTCCTTCCACTGTCTCTTGCTTCTTCGTTCTCGCTTCAGAGGGTTCTCCTTTCCGAGGCTCGTCTGTGAACCGTGGCACCCGCACCCTTAAACCACGCACTGCTGCTCAGGCCGACGCTTCTCTTCCGTGGGACCCCCGACGCTCCAGAGCGAATCCAGGTCTTATTTGGAAGTAACCTGTCCCTCACTCCTTCTCTCCTCCTCAGACCACTGCCTCACTCTTCCTTCCGTCCGTTATCAGGTTCCCAAAACTGGTTTTTACCCTTGCGGAGCTCTGTGCGCCTACAGCCACATCCTGGCATCTGTCCCAAATCCACCAGACTCTTACCCAACAGCCTCAACAGCCGCTCTGCCAGCTCCAGGCCCCGACCTGCTGCCATCACCTGACTTGTCTGCGACATCACGTGACCTAAAAGATCACGTGACTTCAGCCTTTCTATGAGACTGCAGATATCTTCAAGTAAACTTTAGCCTTTAAGTTCTGTGTCCATCACTATTTTCAAATCAAATGGTGGAAAAGCTGCAGACATTGACTTAGTAAAAGAACAAGAAAGCTACATACACTTTATTTTCTCTCATCCTTCTGACTGCTGGTTTTGATTCATCATAAACTTCTCCTTCTACACCTAAAGTTCCCAAAGACATCAACTTCCAGAATTTAACACTGTCATAAAGATGACGATTTTATTCTCTTTTCTCTTCTTTTTCCTCTCCCTCCTTACCACATTTTCTTTGCCACACACTGTTAAACAATTTGCATGCATATATTTTGTTTGAATCATACAGTGTGTCAATAAATTGGATAGAGCCTCCTGCAATTCACAGACAAGCCGAGGGCTCAGAGGAGGCAGCCTACTCTGTGCTCCAAGTTTTGTGTGAAGTCTTCAGTCCTCCCTCTTCCTATTCCTCATGGCCAGGAACTCAGCCTCTCTGCAGTTGTATATAGGGGGTTATAGTGTGGGTAGGGGAATGGGAAAAAAATGAGAATTAAATCGTATCATATACTGGTACAAATTCTCTATATTGAGTGTGATCATGATGTATATATATGATGTACCAATAAAGATTCAAATAAACTGTTCTTTACCTCAATCTGATAAAAGCCATCTAGGACAAACCAACAGCCAACATCATACTAAAAGGTCAAAAACATAAAGCTTCCACTTTATAATCAGGAATAAGACAAGGGTGTTCACTATCACCACTCCTGTTCAGTATAGATGTGGAAACATTAGCCAGAATGACTAGCCAAGAGAGAAAAATGAAAGAATAAAGCTAAGAAAGGAAAGAGTTAAATTGTCATTATTTATAGATGACATAATACTCTACATAAAAGACAAAAACTCCACCAACAGACTTCTGGACTTAATAACCAGATTCAGTAGCGTGGTTGGATACCAGTCAGCATCCCAAAATCAGTAGCACTCCTGTACACTAATAACAATCTTATTAAGAGAGAAATTGGGGAAACCACACCTTTCACAGGAGACACAAAAAAAGAGAAATATTTAAGAATTGATCTAACAAAGGAAGACAAAGATCTCTGCATCAAAACCTACAGTACTCTGAAAAAAGAAATCAAAGAGGACATCCAGAAATGGAAAGACATCCCTTGCTCTTGGATCAAGAGAACCAATATAGTAAACATGGCCATACTTCCAGAACTATCATACAGACTTAATG